>JAUCMU010000033.1:15603924-15646203 GCA_032275025.1 Enteromius treurensis
AGCATCTGTGGACAATAAGACTTTTTAGTTTCCTTTTTGAATACCCAGATATGGATGAATTTATGTTTACTCACCTGAGTTACGATCTCTTGAGAATAAACACCCTGTGAACTTTTACATACCTGTCTCTGTCCATTACGTTACACAATTATATTATGCATGTCTTATGCAAAACATTTATTTTGGATGCAGTTAAATGCGATTAGTCATTTGACAGCACTTCATAACAGATTTTTAAAGATTTTATCAGTTCACATTATTCGTATGTCCTCCTGTCCTTGAAAGATAGTCATAAGTTACCTCTGAAACTGGATTATGCTAATCTGCTGCAAATGATATTTCATTTTTGTACCCAATGTTTGACTTTAAACCTACATTATATAAAGACTTAAGCACTGTAAACTGCATGTGTTGAAGTTTATGGTGTGATATGACAGGTAAATTTTTTGCTTGGATAAGAGTTTGATGAAGTGTGTTAATTATAGGCTTTGATGAGAAGTGCTAAATGTTTTGTGTTTAGTTTTCAGTGTAGACTGCAGCACAGTAGAGTGTCCACCAGTGAAGCCTGTCCAGTGTCCGGCAGACAGCTATGAGACTCAGGTCAGACTGACAGCAGATGGCTGCTGCACCCTTCCTACCAGGTTAGATATTTTTACTCTCTCACACTCATAATTGAGGTTAGAATGTTATGCATGTCTCATACTAAATTCAGGTTAGCATTATGTTTGCAAATTAGGTACGGTTCTAAGTTCGTTTTGCACTGACAATTCAAGCTAGAAGTTACACCTGTTTAACTCTCACAGTCCTAGTTACACTGTTACATCAGTCTCAGGTTCAATTCAATTCAATTCAAATTTATTTGTATAGTGCTTTTCATGATACATATCATTGCAAAGCAGCTTTACATCAAAGTAATGTATGGCATATGGCATAGGTTCACAAGTATATTTAGATGTTACACCCATTTAACTCTCACAGTCGCAGTTACACTGTTACACCAGTCTGATGCTCAGAATTATAACTAGACGTTACACTTGTGTAATTCTCACAGTCCCAGTTACACTGTTACATCGGTCTCAGGTTCACAAGTATATTTAGATGTTATACCGGTGTAACTCACACAATCCCATTGACATTGTTACACCGGTCTCAAGCTCAGAATTGTAATTAGACGTTCCCCCTTCCTCACAATCCCAGTTACCCATGCTCACAATTATAGTTAAACGTTACACCTGTGTGACTCTCACAGTCCCAGTTGGACACCTGTCACATTATCTTAATTAGATGTTACACCTGTCTCATGCTTACTGTCAAAGTTAGACTGATACAACTACTCTCACACTCACAATCAAGGTTAGATGTACATCAATCTGGAGTAACACTTACAGGTTAGGCTTTGCCTTTCTCATGCTGGCAATCCAGGATTAGATGTTACATGTTCATAATCCAGTTTTGACATTACACTTGTTACAGAATAGCTTAGATATACATCTGTCCTCTCCAGGTTGTAAGGTTACAATGACACACACACATACAGTTCAGGTTGCACATTTAAACCTGTCTCTCACTCACAGTCTAGAATAGACGTCACACCTGTCTCATGCCAATAATCCAGGTTAGAGCAAATTATTGCCTAAATCACATTATTTTTCACAATTTTAGCCCTGGTTCTCAAGTCCCAGTGTGGTTCAGAGTATTAATATTGCATTATTTCAGCACTGAAAGTTAATTACTTTTAGAGTGACAGAAGAGAGTGTTTTGTTGTTATGAATTAGGTATGACAGGCCCCCCACCAGCATCAGCATCATTCTCTGTCTCTATTTCCCTGTTTCTCTCTCTCCTCCACTCAGATGTGAGTGTTTGCCTGGCCTCTGCACCCTCCCACAGTGCTCAGCGGGGACCTCCCCACAGGTCGTGTCCCGTGGCGATGGAACACCTGGGAAGTGCTGCGATGTGTTTGAGTGTGTCAACGGTAGGTTCTGTTTTCTGTGTGACTTAATTAGTGTTTATGTGTAGGTGTTTTGGGAAGGTCATCTAGTCAGTGGGCAGAACCCTGTCGCTGCTGCCATAGTAACTAAAGCACAAACACACTACAGAAAATACATACACACTTTTACTACATCTGTCTCTCTTTTTAAAAAATCTATTTGCTTTAGTTTTTAATGTTAATTGGATGGAATTTTAATTCATTTTACATTTAATGGTTTTAATAAACCCCAAAAAGGCACAGCTCATTATTGTTCCCAAATTACTCTTTCTGTGTCTCTGCAAGACATAAGTGAATGTCGGCTGAGTATTATAGTTAAAGCTACATTAACAGTAATTTCCTGATAATTTTTGAAAATAGCTTTAGCTATGCTGAATCATATTACTATAAATTTGTATATTTAAGATTTTATGCCTTCCTATATTTATATTTTGAAGTTAGTTTATTTGATATTTGTATTTTGTATTTATACATGATGGTAAATTTATTTTTCTTAAAGTTAGGTTGCATATTCTTTTTTTTTACATTCTTCTTCTTTTAGCCAAAAGGAGAACAAACACACAAAATAAAGAAGAACAGTCTGTTAAACATATTTATCGGTGCCTTTTTTTTTTTAAATGACAACAATGTTACTCTTTAGGTTTAATTCCTGTATGTTTTTGTGACATCTTGTGTAGAAATGGTGGTACCAAACAAGAGGCTCAGGCTACCATTGCAATTTAAGTATATGTTTGTGTGTGTGAGAAGTGTGGAAGGAAATTGGAACATCTCAACAAGAGACACTCAAATGAGCAGATGGTAGAAAATTTCTTGTTGATTTGTATATACATTCTATATATGACATCTGCAGTTCCACACTTTTTTATAAGCAATTGTGCAGAATACAGTGTATATATATATATATATATATATATATATATATAATGTACTATATATACCTGTATATACACCTAAAATACATTGTTATTCAAGAGTGCCATCTGTGGTTTCCCACTTTTTGAAGGCCCTTGTTCTTCATGTGCACAGTCATACGCAAACACTTCACAGTGCTCCCTTACTAATAAAACCTGCACTAAGAATTGGGACAGAAAGAGAGAGATTACCCCCACAGTAACTATGGGGAGAGCTGTGTGCAGGTGGTGGAAAACTCTTTCAGATGAAGAGACGGCAGGCGACAGGTGGACAAAAGCCACAGGAAATCAGCACCAAATCAAAGCTGGAAACATCAGCGAGCACCAGGCCGTATGTCGCACGTTGGGCCTTTTCCACATTCGTGGATAGACAACCGCCGAGAGGAAGACAACAGAATCAGTGCTTCATCCAAACACGAAGCCTCAAGAGTGGTGCTCTGAATAAAAGGACCCATGAAAACAATCTCATTTCCCCTCTAGTTGTTTATTTCCTTCCTGCTTCACCTATAGCCAGGCCTAGGGCACACAATACATGAAAGACGTACCAACAAAGGGAAGCAAAGCGAGTGCGACCCAAGGACTCCATATTCGTCATTTGGCAAGTCACCTTTCTTTCAAGCACGTATGTATATAAACAAGCTTGCATAAATAGCGGTGTGGAGTGAGATGCCAGGTTGTGTGTCGTCTTCACAGCGGGCGGCGAAATTAGCCTTAGGCTGATTTGAGAACAAAGCGCTGAGGCCGGAGAGCTGCACGGGGAGCATCAAAAGCTCAGAACAGAAATACAGGCTAATTGAACATCTGGCCACCGGTGGCTGTGCACAGTGTAGAGGCCGATCTCATATTCCACAGCTGAGGGGAGTGGGGGAGAACATGAAGGAGCGATGAAAAGAGAAGATGAACTCATCCCCTTGGATGGAAAGAAACTGATTAATATTCAAAAGATATCACACGGACGTCATTAGATGAGTGACCTTCTCAAGACTCGTGGCACGAACAAATTGACACAACAGATGAATACACTGCAGACTAATGCAAGAAAACCATAAACGGTCACATTGGCCTATGTTGAAATTCCTCTATTCCTTTCTTCTGTGGAATAAAAAAAAACTAAATTGTGATTGTTACAAATGATTCAAACTAATCAAATGAATATTGTGAACTGGATTAACAGATTTACTGTATTAAAAAGATCCAACTCAAAATAATGATTAGTTCATAAATCATACACCATACTCTACTCATGGATGAGCCAAAAGAGAGCTTTTTAGAGAATATTTCGATTTCTCTGGCCTGTTTCTTCTGGCAAACCTAGTGTATGACTTCAGAAGCCTTCAAATATATTCATATTAACCACCATAATGGATCACTAAAGCCCAGTCCTCATTTACTTTCGTTATTTTGTAATGAGTGGCCAAAATATTCTTCAGAATTTCTCTTTTTGTCTTCCACTAAAGAAGTCAAGCCATACGGGATTGGAATGACGTGAGGGTGAATAGATAATGACAGAATATTAATTTTGTGTCGGACTGTCCTTTTAAATTGATTTACATAATGCTGGGCTGCTGGAAACTGTCTCTATGAATCTTTAATTGGAAGAAGGAGCCGGCATCTTTCGCTTCTGTCCTCTGTAATGTGTGATAAGATTTATTCAATGCGGCATGCCTTAATGAGGATTTGAGGCTTATTAAATTCAGTTTATATTGTGTTTATTTGAAGTTTTTCCCTGTTGATTTGTCACACTGGCACCTCGTGGACATGTTGCAAGCTGGTCCAAGATGGTCTAGATTAGTCTTGTGTAGCCAGATGTTTCACTGTCAGCATAAACTCGGGACCAGGTCGCAGCTTATTCTGACAAAGAAGCAAACAACCTGCCTGTTTAGACGGAAGGAGACCATGTGACTGACATGCATTAATCACAAACATAAAAAATTGTTTTTTGTAAACTTTTTCATATACTTTATCATATATTGTACTAAATACTTTTTTAATGGTATCTCTTTACCAAGTAGGTCTAAACTGATCTGGATACCTACAGTAGTATAACATATAATGAGTCATTAAAGAAATGTATGGCCAACATTTTATTAGACCTAAATGTAAACCGTCAACCTTCTTTCCTATTTTTGTTTTCCCCATTCATTACTATTCCTAAAGCTTAATCTGTATTGTTTCATCAGGGTGGTGTAAATACAGGAAACGTTATCTACATAGACAATCAAAATAAGTTTCCGACGAATGTTTGAGTAGATCAGCCGTGCCATTTCTGAACAAATTCACTGCTTGATAATTCTAGAAGCAGCAGATGTCACACAGACAGAATGCCATCTTTCTGTGCCAGTCGCTCGCTCCCTCACTTTCTCCCCAAGGCGCCCGCACACACTTCCAAAGGCAAGTATTTGGGATGGCAAGAAAGTGAGCATTCTCAGACAGTGTTTGTGCACCACATTTCTCTCTCAGACAGTGATGTCACCCTTTTGGGGAGTAGATAAGAAGAAGGGCTGATTAGCAAGTGTATGTGTGCATCTAATCTAGAACATTCCCACCCTGAGCTAATCGCAACTCCTTTCCGAAAGTTTCAAAACGTGAGCTGACTTTGACCACACCAAGGAATTTCACAGTTTTATGCATCTCGTAATGTACCGAGCAAATGTGTTTTGCTTCTCCGCGGTGTTTGGCATTAAGTTTGTTTACTATTTTAATTCGCAGCTTTTTTTCGCTCGTCACACAGAAGCTCACGTTAAATTCAGAACGTGTTGATCAACAAGTGAATATGCGAACATGTTGTTTGACTGCAGCAAAACAGCAGCCACCCTGCCACATTTGCTCATGGTAGATTTGCTTTGTCATTAGGGATATTTTTAGTCCCGTAATTATCCTTGTGCATCTTCACACATGAACTGGCGCACCTGTCAGTCCCCATTCATACAGCCCCACTGCTACAAGCCCCATCATTACGTTAATGTTTACCCAGAGAGCGGTTGTCATGGAGAAGGGCATGATTGGCGGTTTGCACGAGCTGTTCAACCTAGGGATAGAAGGACGATGTAATAGAGGTTATGAGTGCTGTTTTCGATCCTCTTCTCAGCGTCGAGAAGCTTGATTGTGTTTTCGACGCTTAAGCAGTTAGCATTAGGATTAGCTCTGTACACAGTAGCATGTTGTTCAGCCTCAAATGACGTATGGAAGAACAATACTTGCTCTTTCAGAGGACAAGCGTGGATTAGGACACGCCACTCTAAAGGAAATACTTAAACAGCTGTTCATTCTTTCGAGAGATTATAAGATTTAAAAGCATGGTTTTACCAGCCTTAGCCGGTAAATGACATAACGTTTTAGATTAACTGTTAGCGTAAACATAACACCTTGGCCGGGCGAGAAGTACGGGCGTTCCTTTTTCTCTTTTGAGAGAAAGCGGCGTCGGAGGAGGAAAGTGATTTTAAGGTAGGGCTCAAATGGGAGTCACCGAGGGGCCATTCACATAACGCGTGCACTGTGAAGCCTGCGATGATTGACGGGCCCTGTAGGCACTATGCTCTCCCTTTTATACTTGCCTCTTATTTATGTCTGCTCCAACACAGCGGCCGCTATCTTTCACTGATAAAAAATGGGAAAACATGCACACAAAGGCGCCGTCTTTTTTGTTTTGTTTTGTTTCTCGACAACTTAGCCTTGATTTGCAGGTGTTGTGCGGTTGTGGTGATTTGCATGTCCAGAGCAGTGGCGGGTCTTGGCAGCACAAGGCGCAACTGTGGAGCGGCACGTTATCGCATTATTTAGTCTGCCTCTCAGCAGCTGCAGCCAAAACAAGCTAGCCTGCACCATGAGGGAGGGCTGAAAAACACTGGGAGGCAGCTCCTGTTGGGCTCTAGGACAGCAAGAGAAAAGAAATGCTGGACAGAGTCCTTCTAAAGAGGCGTTCTCCTACCTAACACAGAAAAAAAGCATCTCAAGCATCTGAGCAGATGATAACCACAATCTCCTCTGCCTTCAAAATCTATTACTTCTTCATGGTTCAAATTGTTTTCTCCCTTCCCTTAGTGAGAAACTAACCTTGCATCTGAATGTGTCCAGGCCACTATACAGTAGATGAAAAGCAGTATGTGAAGTGAACATTCTGTCCAAATTCAAAGTATTCCTAAAAGAGTTCACTTTTAAAATTAAAAGTTCAAATAAGGTAGAAACGTTAATACTGCATGGAATATTTCCATTCCACAAAAAGGTTCTTTATGTGGGTAATCAAGACGATCTACTACTTCATGTGGTTGAACACTTTGAATAACATCAATTTGCGTTAATAACCCATCACCCTTTTCCATCTAGAGTTTCAAGAACTTGGCTTTTCAACTACTGTTAAGCTATACCCTAATAGCACATCTAGGAGACTTCTATTTGACGTCTGCATTTACGTCTGCAAGACATATTATTTAGCTTGTTTGCTCATCTGCAATACGTCTATTGGACGTCTCCTTTTAGATGGTTTTAAGACGTTTATGATTTAGAATGTATTTTAAACTGACATCGAAAAGACGTCTTCCAGACGTTTGTAGACAGCCGATGCTTTGAAGATCAAGAGATCCTTAACAGACATCTTGCAGAGGTATGTTTGCTATCTGGATACTTTTAAAACAAGTATGTGTTACAAGCTACTGCAAGTTTACACAAACACACACACACAAACTGATTATTGAAATCAATCAATGAGTTTACATTTAAATTAGTGTACAAATGATACGCTGGTTGAAAAACAATAGAGACCATCACAGAAATTCTAATGGTTTTCTCTACAAATACCGTTAAAACTTTACAAACCATTAACTGTTAACAACTAAAACTGTTAAAAAATTGTAGTATGTTTTTTTATTTAAATCACAGAAAGAGGGCAAAAAATTACCAGTTGAGACCCAGAGGGACTATTACTGTAGCATATTAGCATGCTAACACTTTTTCAGCAGTAAGCAGTTTGGCCCACCCTAAAGAGTGGCGCTGTGGTCTAGGCCACATATCACATGCAAAAAGCAAGCTAGCCAATCATAACAGAGGTCCCTTTCATATAAAAATCTTACATATGCACAACTTGTTTGAATCTAGTTAGCTATTTTGCTAGCTTGCACCATTTTTCTGCTATCTACCACACACCCTTTACCAAAAACCTTCACAAAGATGCCAGCATCGAAAGACGTCAACAGCCCCAACTCTCAAAATAGATCACAGAAAGATTGCCAGTTTCCTGGCCAAAAAGCTAGGGCTGCCCTCTTGACTCTTGTTTTGCCTGTTTGCAGAGCCACTGGCAGTCACAGATACAGGCATGATTGCTCAAGATGCCTATTTCACTGACATCAATCAGGTGGCAGTGTAGAATTCCAAAATACAGCACTTTTTGTTCTGAAGTACAGAAGGGAGGAGGAAAATGGTCATATAAAACTAAATTACAACAGTTTTGGTGCATGAAACCTGAACTAACAATAAAAGTGGACCTCAGGGGGAAGTATAAAATGCTACTAAAGTATACAATATGGCTCCTTTAAAGACCCAACAAGACTTGGTTTGTGGTGCCTGCATTAAAGTTGAAAGACTGCCTGTGATTCTTCTGCTACGTTACATTTAGTGCACACTGGTCCGTGTTTAACCATGACCTCAAGCGAGAGGAATCTGTACAAGTTTGCAACTGGAGGTGGGAGATTATGTAAATCCCCCATGTTAAGGTTAGCAGCTTTTGAACGGTAATAGATGTTGTTATTTTAGGTTGCACTTCAGTGCTCTGTTCAGGAACTGTGAGACTGAGATGTGGAGGTGTTTTAATCTCCAGATGGAGAATTTCATTACTGCCTCTTCACAATCCTGTCAAACTCTTAGAGTTAAATATAAATGGGCTCTTTTCCCTCTTGCTTCAGATGGCCTTTGTGGAATAAGAAAGACTCTGTGTGTGCGATTCTATATCTTTGTTTTCAGAAAGCCGTATGAGAACACAGGTAGTAGCCATTATTAATTTGTACTTCTACAGATGTGTGGAGGGTTGGGCAGTCATATAGATTACATAATTGACTTCTGTCACTTACCTCATCTCCTAAAGAACCCGCTAGTGCCGTCATACACTCTAACAATTCAGGTGGGGCCAGTTAACAGCTGTTGGCCTCAAGGCCTCGGAGGGGAGGGGACCTGTTAGATCGGTCTTGAGGCAGAGAAAACTAGGCTTTGGCGTCTCAGGGTAGTGTTTCCATGGTAACCATTCTCTTCCACTAATTTACACTGAGGTGTGGTGTTTCCAGACGAGAGACAGAATCTCCTTCACTCCAAATTTTGTATTAGATGATGCTTGTAAATTATTAAAATATCAGCAAGATGGAATCTTCAGACTTGTAGATGTCCTGCACGGGGCTTTAGATGAAAATCTAGGGAATTCTATAAAATAGATTTAAAAATGGTAAATTCATGGTGCTTGCTGAAAAATAAGAAAAATAAAAAACATGTCGTTTATACGTGTTTATTTGTATGTCATGTGGAGTAACCCTCAAGCAAAGACAAATACTGTTGTTTTTCTAATACATCATTATTATTGGTTATTAAGAAATATCAGTAAATTTTGTGGTAAAACTACACAATATTTTACAACTGGAACTAACCTTGTCATAAAAAGCTCAAATTATCATATTTTTGTAAAATGTATGACCTTGATGCATTAATAAGTGCCCTGGGAATATATATATATATATATATATGTATTTAATACCGCCCCCTTCTTGTAATTATACATTACTATGGTAATATATTCAAATTCAGCAACTGATAATATATTCATCATAAAACAGTATGATTCAGTTGATTGTTTTGTATTCATATTTAATATATGAACAAATGGAAATTAAAATAGACACAACTTTGTTTCACTTTCTTGGCATACCATGTACAGATGCCTTCAGACAGGGCTGTAGCTAGAGTTTGGGGGCCCTGGTGGTTTGAAATTGTGTAAATAGCAAAGATAAAAAGGAAAAGGTAGGTGTTCAGGTACAGAAACTGAATAATCAAATGTAAAACAGCATTGTGTAGTCTTCACTGTCTATTCAGTTGAGTTCTTTCGCTTCTTGTGTTCAAATGCTTTCAACTTTTTTAAATGTTTAAATTGGCAAGGCTTAGAAACACGTGCAGTTCTAAGCTTTCATGATGACACACAGCAGGGGCCCGTCAACTGTCCTGAGTGTCCTTGGCCAGTCAAATCAATGCCCCCCATGGGGATATGAGCCACACTCCATGCTGGAACAACCCTGGCCATCTCCAAGATAAGAAGTTCCTTCAGAAGGTTTACTGAGACTTTGAATCTGCATTTTTATTCCTGACAGAGTCATTACAGGATTACAGCTTCGGAAGGAAATTCTGAATATTAAACAGAATTCATGCAAGCTCGTTCTTCCTATACAACGCCCAATCCCTAATGCCAGAGGATTCTGGAATAAGTACAAGTCAAAGACTTTTCCATAAAACTATGAAGGAATTTGCTGCAGTTGTTTAATCCTTTGTGATGGGTAAAGTCCCAAATCAAGGCAGCCAGTGGGTTGAGAAATGGAGCCACCAGCTCAAGCCTGACAAACTTAGCATATTTGTTCAGCAACCAGCTTGTCCTACTGTGGTGAGAGAGGGATAAGCCCAGCTCTCTGTGAGCCTCGGCCAGCTGTTTACACACCAGCACTTATGGCTTGCCCTTCAAAAACGGAATACGGCAGGAAAGCCAGATTCTCCCTTTAACAGTTTCTCTGCAAGGTTTCTTCTTCTTCTGTGAGGTCATAACAGCCAGAAAAACAAGTGGGGGCGAGCTCGCTCTCTGCTCTCCTACAAATCTTTCATGGCATCCAGACGGCTTGGGTCAGGCTTTATCTTGAAAACGTATGATATGCAGCAGGGGTTTAAAGCAGCCGTTTTACATAAACACTGAGATTCAATGTGACAAAACAACAAAAAAACATGTACCTTCTCTTACCATGTCAGAGTCACCTCTATAAGACCCAACACAGAGTCTAACTGTAATGGCCAGTTGTGTCATTTTTAAAGAATGAGATCTATTTGGATGAGGCCACTGCATTGAACATCTGGGAAGTTCAAGATGCTGATGCAATTATTCACCTCTTCCACAACATGTCAGCTGGCTGTGGCTGCACCATCGGACCCATGGGATGAAGCTCATTAGTCATTAAGATAAATGAAAAAGGTTTATTGCACTTAAAACAAAAATCACGGGATGTTGCATTCAAGATTGTAGTTTCAAATGAAACGTCTTCCCACAAAACGGAGTAAACGTATGAGGGAAGTGTCTTCATAGATCGTTGCAATCTCAATGCAAAGTGTACTGTATATAAACAGCTGTTTCACTCTTTCCACCACCCCAGCACTATTTATTTCTATAATTAAGTCCAGAGGGGTGTTTTCTGTGCTTGAGTCAAGTCTCAAGCGTGAGCCCCTTCTTTGCAGGGATCAAGCCAATCCTGTTTACCCTTTTTGCTTGCATAGAATGTGTGAACATAAGCGTTTAGATTTTTTTAATTATATTTTTTCTAAGCCTTTGTTAATTGGGTAGGGAATATGGAGGGTAGGGGAAATTGGGTAGGGAATGGGCAGGATAGGACGGTTAATTGAGTTGGGAATGGGAAAAATAATTTTGTAGGATATATGGGTTGAAGCAAAGGGAGTTTGAATAGAACAGCATAGCATCAAGAATTGGTTGGGAATTGATAGTGTAGGGTTGTGAGAAGTTTTGTGGGATTTGCAAGATACTTATAATGTAAAGCAATTTAAAGGATAGTTCGTTCCCCCCAAAATGTATTTCTCATCTCCATGTTGTTCCAAACATTTGCCTTCCTTTTATTTTTTGGCACAAAATAATGTGAATCTTTAATTATGATTAATTTTGCACTGAAAAATATCCAAATGTGCAAGGACTGAAAAGAATTCCAAATGTTTGTTTTTATTTAAATGATTCATTGAAATGATCACAAGTCCTCAAAAGTATCCTTTTTCATCTAATTAACTGTTTACAGAGAATCAGTGAATAGTTTTTTTGCAACTGGTTCATTTGCATTAACATTTACATGAACTGTCATACATACAAAAACAGCGGGTAAAATACGTATTGAACATTTTTCTCAGAAAAGGTATTTATAAAGGTGCTGCTGATATGAAATGCTTACCAGATGTCGGACAACAACCCAAGTAACCCATACATACAAAGAAAACAAAATAAGTTCACGAATTCCGTTATGCATAATAAAATGAAATGACACAGGGTAAAAGCAGTGAACACGTGAAAACATGCAAAAAGCCACGGAAAGCCAAGACACCGGCAGAAATATATCAGTAAGAAATCCTGCGCCCTGTCAGTGGAAATGAATATTAGCTGTTTCAGTCCCAACACCAGGACGATAAAGATGAAACAAGGGTGGACCTTTCAGCAAGACGATGATCCCAAACACAGCCAGCCAATCACTGACTTGAATCCAATAGAAAATAAGAACTAAAGATCAGAGTTTACCGAAGAGGCCCACGGATCCTTCAACATTTTAAGACTCGCACCTGAAATCAAAATCACACCTGAGCAATGCATGATATTTTAAGAGATATTTGAAATTATGTTCAAATACTTATTTTATTCTTCTTCTTATTTGGTCTTGCTTCAGAAGACGTGTAGGAAATATCGATGTATTTCACTTGCTAATTAGTAATCTGTTATAATCTTTTCACCGTCTTGGATTTCACACTAAAAGCTAATGACCTCTTGATAACCTACTATTTGTCAGCTGATTGCCCAGATAGCACACATCTGATGCCTTCTGTTCCTGAAAGTGTGTGATAAACAATTAAATTATATTTCATTAATAACAGATCTGAATCCTTCTGCTCATCCTTCTGGCATACTATATCATTAAGATCATACCACAAGACACTTGACATATTCCACTCATGAAGAGCTCTGCTTTAATAAATATCTCAACTTAACCTGTACTGCTCCTTTTTGCATCTGATTCCTTTACAGCTGTCTAATGGCAGGGGGGTATTTCTTTTATTACTTTTAAAAAGTTGTTTTTTTCTTTCGCGCGTTGATTTTTAAGCAGCTCCTTCCAATTAGTTGCCGCTCTCAGAAGCGGTAGCAGTCACCCAGAGGAGAGTGACAGACCCAGGCTGATGGAATAAAAAAAAAAATCTTTGATTAGAAAACTGAGCAAATTCACACAGTCCTCTGTGAAGCCTGTTTAGTGTGACAACCTCACAGTTGCCACACCAGATTATTAGGTAATTCACTGAGCTGTGCTAATTGACAAAATTAATCACTGGAATTAAAAATCTTTCAACAGTTATGCGTGCAGAGACCAATTCTTACTTGACTCTGGGTGCTTTTTGTTGGTACCAGGTTTCTAATAATTCCTCTTTTAATGGATTGCTTTGGTAATCTGTCACTCTTTCGTTTGATAGGATTTTATGGAATGTTCAAGGCCTCTTGTTTGTCATAGGCCGAGTTCTTGCAGATGACTTGGGTCTGTCAAATATGTTGTGATCAGACGTGTTTTCAAGGACGCGTTTGGCGTCATTCGACATAAGCACAAGGGAAATGACACACATTCCCTGAATCAAACATGTCTTGCTTTAGAAACCAAAGAATTATTCTCACTGATAAATCAAGTAAATTGTTTTTTTTTATGTTCGATAAATGACTGATGAAAATTTAGCATTCCCATCATAGGAATAAATAGTATTTTTGGTCCCACTTTATATTAAGTGTCCCTAATACCTTGCACATTTGTACTTACACACCATTATGAGGGTTGTTACATGTGTGTAGTAACAGAAATATTGCATCTAGATACTATGTAGCACTGTGTACTTACACTGTGGTTACATACTAGATACACATCTAGTTACTGTGTAAGTAGGGACACTTAATATAAAGTGGGACCATTACAGATTTGAATTGATTTCTGTGTGAGCACTTGTGTTCTATTTGTGATCTATTCACTTTTCTTTGTAGTAAAAGGTACTGAATGTGTTAATAAAAAAGAAAAGATGCTAATTGACAGCTTAGTGTCCTTTTTTTAGAGGTGTTAATTCTTTGTTTGGAATTGTCTTTCACAGCCACCGTAATTGTTATTTTAATTTATCTTTTTTTAAATAACTGCATTAACATAAGTCTTCACACATATAAATAAACCATTAAGCTTCATTTTGGAGCAAAAAAAGCAGCCCGTTCTCATGGACACAAGTGCAGGTATTGTAATGCATGAGCTGAAAGGGGAATTTGGTACCCAAGGGTTGCCATGGTGACCGGCGAGCATCAATTCCACAGCTATCTGAAACTCGGCAGCTAAAAGCTCTCTTGGACACAAATGCACACCGTTTAGGTCCACCGCGTACCCCCATAACTAACTATTCTTCTCGGCCCTGTCATCAAGACCCTCTTTGTTTTGTTGTGTTGTCAGTCATATATCGACAACCTCTAATGCACTGCATCCGGATTACTGTGTTTTGCAGAGACAAAGCCGGCCTGCACTTTCAACGGAGTGGAGTACCATGACGGGGACATGTTCAGGATGGACGCCTGTCGCTTCTGCCGCTGTCAGGGTGGGGTGTCCGTGTGCTTTACGGCCCAGTGCGGAGTCCTCCACTGCGAACGCTACTACGTCCCTGAAGGAGAGTGTTGTCCTGTCTGTGAAGGTTAGAAAGAGAACATATTCCTGCTCTTCATAAACTGCTTGTCAAGAGCGTATAGGAGGCATATGTGCACCTTTCTCCAAATGATATCAAGCTGTCTTTAGCGTTAGCCTTGTGCCTTAGGGCCTGTTTTGCATTTGCTGTTGATGCTCTGCCTGTAATTGAGGTGATTTTTGTGAATTTTAATGAATAGTGTCATCCAGGTCCAAAGCTGGAGTCTAAAGCAATTATGGCGTGACTAGTTTTTACCTTTTCCGAAGATATTGTGCGTTTTGCATTACGTGATATGGAAGATTGTGTCGATTGGACATTAAATTTGCAGGATAAATCTTTTTCGTTCTCCCAGTTCAGGGAGCATCCAGGGCTAATTAGTTTGGGGAAAGTGTTCATTGTTTTATTTTGTAGACAACCTGTAATAGGCTGCCAGGGAGCATGTAATTTCGATTGCTATGCTTCTCTTGTGGGCTGGTTTTGTAGTCCAATACATTACTGCTTGGAATTACCGTGCTACATTTTCCGCTCATGTTATATTTATCAGATTGTGGTCATGTTGAAATTAGTTTGCGGATGATTTTGCTGTTATGTAGTTAATTAAAGTGAAACTCCCTCACTCCCCTGTAGCTTTCCTCCTGAGAGTTTTACTGCCGTGAATTAAACAAATGAAATCGGCCAACTAAACTTAGACGGCTCACAGTAAATGTAAGCCTGTATGACTTCATACGCTGACTCATAGGCAGTCTTGGCTTATAAAGGAGTCATTTTCATCAACCAAATAGAACAGTGCTTTTATGACATTTAAGTTGTACTGGATTAAAAAAAATAATAATACTTTTTACACACAGACTATGACTAGAAATATGGAGTTGTACAATTTGATCAATTTACAGTTGTAGGAATTGTACTTTATTTAATGAATACTGTTTTTCAGAAGATGGAAATGAACCATTAATCATTAATTACTCACCCTCATATAATTCCAAAACCAAAAGAAAACTTTGGGCCCCACTTTATATTAGGTAGCCTTAACTTCTGTGTACTTGCATCTAAATGAATATTTTGGTCCAATGCACTTATTGTGTACATACATGTTATTACATTGTACTTACATATTTAAAAATACTTATATGTAATTACATCTGTTCACTATTGACCCATCCATTACACCTTAACCCACCCTTATATATACCCATACCACCAAACCTGTCTCTAACTTTACCTGTATCAACCTCAATAGCAGCAAAATACAAGATGAACACAAGAAGCAAGTTGTACTTAAGTATATAGTAGTTAAGGCCACCATATATACAAATATATATGGGGAGCAAACTAAGTTCATCTTCACAACAAAAACTAAAGTAAGAATTGTTGAATTAAGCCATAATTTTTGTTTTCTTTGAGCACATAAAGTATTCTTGTAACTTCTTAAATTTCCATTGATGTCACATGGACTATTTTCATGATGTCCTTGCTACATTTCTGTTGCTGTTTATTCAGGGTCAGAAAGTTCTCGGATTTCATCATAAAAAAGTATTTATTCTAAATACTAAAGATGAAGGTCTCGTGGGTTTGGAATAACATGAGAGTTAGTAATGACAGAATTTTCATTTTAGGGTGAACTATTCCCTTAAAATATGAAATATGTTGAATTTTGTTTACACTTACTGTAATTTTTGTTTTGCTTTGTTTTTCATGGTCAGCTTGAACGCAAAGCAAAATCTTATATTGAGAAAATTCCTGTTAACATTATTAAAAACGTTTAGCTAAAAAAAAAAGCTGAAAACCATAAATATGATTAAACCTTAAAAAAAATTATATTTTGCTGTTTAGGATTAATTTGTTGGCTCATTCCCTCTCCGTTTCCTACTGTAACACTGACCCTACTAAAATAAATGGTAAAATATGGAATAAAATAAAGCTGTGTAAATGAACACAATTGTACACTCTCAGAACTGTACAGACATAGAAACTTTCCAGAATCTCTGTGTATAGGACATCATTATCTTGTCCAAACTTGTCAAAGCTTATCATTAAATGGTCTAAGCTGGTCATTAGCTAGTATATGCTGGGTATTAGCTAGTCCAGACTACTATTCATTTAGTTAGTCCAAACTGTTCCCAGCTGGCCATTAGCTAGTCCAAATCAGTCATTAGATGATCTAAATTGGTCTTTAGCTGGTCCAAGCTGGTTATTAGCTTGTGCAAATGTGTAGACCATCCAGAACCAGCAACAAACCACCCACCAGCTGTTTGTGCAAAGTTAAGGTGTCTGCAATCAGCTGAAACAGACTTTTTTCAACAGGGCGCATTTTGCAAGATGTCAGTACTGATGTGTGGCAGCTATCATCATCTTGTCTTTCTGTTCTCTTAACCTCTTCCTTACAGACCCCATCTACCCAGTGCTCAATTTAGCCGGCTGCTATGTGAATGGGCAGATCCTGGCTCACGGAGACCATTGGCGTGAGGACGACTGTACCTTCTGCCAGTGTGTGAGCGGAGAAGCCCGTTGTGTAGCAGCTGCCTGCGGCCACAGCTGTCTCAATCCTGTCACTGTGCCCGGAGAGTGCTGCCCTGTGTGTGAGGGTAAGAACAGATGCACTTTATGGATGCAGGTTGGAATTGTGTTGGGTATTATACTCGGACATAAAACGCTCTCTGTGCCAGCACATGAAGACAGATCAATATAGTTATACGTTGTTATGAAATGTGTCCAATTGCAATCATTACGCAGTTTTAGTATGCATTGCAATCTATACCCAGCATAAATAAACTTAAACTAAGTTTCTGGATCAACTACTCTAATGGTAAAGCTATGGTTTAGTCTTGCTGAGCAAGATGCCCTGTCGATTCATTCTATACTCACATGCTGTTATTTTTTTGACACAAATAGACATTTTATAAGAAACTTTAAGTAGCTATTGCGGTATAATGACCCCTTGCACACCCTTTTTTATGTTATGTCAAGCTCACGTCATGTAATTAACATAATTAGCAGCTAACAACCCAGGCATTCTGGTCGAACCTTTGATTTATCCGTTTCTATGACGATGCTATTAATGACAAAAAGAATCTCTGTATTTAGAGTAATCAGTTGACAAAGCCACAACACAACAAGAAACAGTCAAGTGTTTTATTAATAAACTTGTATGTTAGCAGGATATTAGACATTAGTCATCCAAATCTGTGCTAAATACATTAAACTATAGCTCTTCTTTTCAGATTAATTGTGCATTATTTAAGCATTAACATTAGTCAGTTATAGGAATTATTAAACAGAAATAATATAAGAATATCTCTACTGTTTACTGTCTCTTTTCTGCAGCAGTCAAATAGGAGCTCTCAGAAAATGTTTCTTTACAATGTGGTAATTACAGGTTCTACAAGGACATGAATGCTTTTTAAAGACATAGAAACTTGTAATTATGGTAATGCAGACTTGTTAGAACGACTTCAAAAAATCAATATTACAAACGAATCACCTTTTTTCTTAGAAAAGTATCATAATTTTTTAAGTAATATTTTATGTAATAATTATTATTATTTTGTTATTGTTAGTATATGGTTTTTAATAATAATATTTATTTCAATATTTTATCAAAAATATTTTAAATACATTGGATAACAACAATGCATTAATCCATAAAAAGTTACTTATTGTGTTATTAATTTACTTTTATTGCAAGTAATGCATTATATTACTTTTTTGCATTACTTTTTATTACCTGGGCTGGGTATGCTTATTTGTTTTTAAATAACAAAACCCACAAAAATTATATTTTGTCAACTGTAAAGGCCCTTTTACACCAAAGTACAGGCTAAAGGAATTGCCTCTGCACCTCAATAAAATGGGGTGGGTAACCCTGCTGATCACTGATTGGCCGGATAGAATTGTTACTATTAAAACTTGCGACACCAGGCACCAGACCCACTAGATTTAAATCAGCACTGCCAGCGAAGGATTGAATGCAACTTTTGTATGAACGAACGCAAATCTTTTTTTTTTAACAATCAACCACGTCTGTACAGACGTTCCTCTCATTGATAGTCGAGGAGCGGATTTAGCGAGAGCTTGATGGGTCATCAACAAAAAACAACAACCCTCTCTAAAGCAGTACTAAATTCCCATTCCTCATTTACAGTTTCTGAGGGGTGTTCACAGTTTGCACTTTGACAGATCTGAGGAGAGCTCAGGAGATTTCTACCTGATAGTCAAAGCACCATAACATCACATACGATGGCCACAAGGGCTTAAGGTGCCACATAGTAAGGGGCCTAAATATGCATCTATTTCCCTACAAAGTGCTGAGGACATCACTGTGATTTCTTTAAAAACAAACTACCATCAGACTAAAATAACCTGGAATTCTCAAGCCTAGCATCTGTGTGTGTGAGCAAACGCTTTCTTCCTCCGTTTCTCTTGCACACAGTGTGTTTTTGAGTTCCAATTCTAGTCACATACTGTATGTGTGAATAATCTACTAGTCTGAGAGCAATGCAGGCAGTTGCTTACCTGGATCCCCCAGCAACCCACTTCCAGCGCAGCCCAAACATCTCCTTTGCCTCACACGTATCTCGGGTCTATCGTGTTGTGTCTCCTTTACTGTCATGCAACACTGCACCGAAACCATTCCTGTGGATTTCCCTCCATTAGACCATGCTCCCTACCCTCACCAGCAGTGGAATATCATATCCTGCCTGGCAGTGTATTTTTCATACTACTCACAGTTCTGTAGCGGTTACCCCTGGGACTTCTACTCCCACTGCAGCTGGCTAGGTTTTCCCCTCTGTGTTTGTTGCGCGTGAGAGCTTCGCATCGTTTTGTATCTCATCGTAATCTTTGATTAAGCAACATGAGGTATGGAGGTGCATCTCGGTATGCAGGAATGCAGGTCGGTTCGCCGGGGCATGGACTACATTTTTGTCGAGGGGGTTTCTAAAGGTTATTTCACACATGGGAAGCAGCGAGCGAGTGATAGATGAGTGGCAGGTATGTCGGATAATGAATTTCTCCTGGGATTGGCTGTGTGTAGACCGGTGACGACATCCTTTTGGAAAGAGCAAGAGAATATAGATTTGCTCACATCGCTTTTTGCCGTCTAGATTTTCAAGTCACAAAAGCTACATGATGGGTTTTTTTCCCTCCTCCTGTAACTTGTAGTCTTGGGATCGCCGGGAATGGAAAGCTTGTTCGGAACGATTATCAATCTTATCAGGCCATCCTAAATGCCAGACTGACAATATGTGTGGAGGAGGTTATGAAAAATCGTACTAAACAACCACAGCTTTTTTGTAGCTGTGGAGGCGAGGCTCCAGTAACTGTCGTGTTGGTTATGATCAATGCCGTTCCAGTGGAATTGAGTCACACCAGGGGTAATAGGATTCCTGTCTGTCTCATCTACCCTCTGCACCTTCACCCTCCTTCCAATTAAAGATCTAAGCAAATGAAGCATCCTTCTCTTGCTCCGACTATCTATATTGAGAAAAAACAACGCCTGGAGTGCTTCATCTCATAGTGGTGCTTGATAATAGTGAAGGCAAGCGTTACTATTACTGTGGCTGACACTCAGGGTAAGAGATGTCAACAAATGTGCTATCGACATGAGTGATGCCTCGAAATTGTGTTGCATGTTGAGTAGCAGAATCCAGGCAGCATGACTTGCATATGGTGTATGATAAATGAATCCCAAAGACTTTGCATTGAGTGTTTAGTGGCTGTTCTCTACTAAATCTGTTTATATTGGTCATATATATATATATACACATATATATATACATTCAGTTTGCTAATATTAATACATATTAATAAACTTATATTTGTGCAGCAAGATGAAATAGGTCTCAAACAAGACAAGGGCTACACTACAACTACACAAAAAATGCTTTTATTTTTTGAATTTTTTGAATTTTTATTTTTTTTATATGTATAAGTATGGGCATCAATCGATTTTTGAAATATATAAAAAATAATAAACAAATCAGATGACGTACCATTTGTAATTGGATTTAATTTAATACATTCTTTAATTATTAAAACATTAGTTTAATCTGTTAATCTAAAAATATCAAATATATTATCCCAATGATTATTATATTTTTTTGCATGTAAGAAAAATAATCCAATATATACTTTTATAAAATATACGCCGAAAGAAGAGGTGGTTAGATCGGATCAAAGAAGACATGAAGCACGCCAACTTCATCCATGAAGATGCCCTGGATCGGGGGAAGTGGAAAATGGCTTGCCAAAAAGCGGATTCTGCACTGCGGGACAAATGCTATGAAAGAAGAAGAAGTTAGTGTTTGTTTTTATTTAGCCACTTAGCAAAAACTTGACAGTACCTTATCATTGTGGCCTGAGTTTTGTGAGCTTGCGTCAAACTAAAAATGCACGCTGTGCATCTGAATGTGTTTTAAAGGTCTAATTAGTAGCCCATAAGACTTGAGGTTGTTTGAGCTAGTTGAAGTGGAGAGAGAGAGAAGAGAGCAGTGCATGAACAGAGAGTGACAGCAGCTTGTCTTCAGGCCTGCACAGAGCAGCAAGCTCACATTCACCCCTTTTCAATTAATCTTTCATACGCCTTTCGGCCTATGAAGCAATTAGAGGTTTAGATGGGTCTGCCTGACCGTGGAGAGCACTCACTTCAGTACTGAGGTGAAGTGAAGGGGTAGTGCACTATGGCTTTCCATACAAAGTTCTACACACACAATACCTCAGCTGCATCGCAAACCACATCTCAAATACAGAGCTCTCTCTTTATTTGAATTCTCTCTCTCTCGCTCTTTCTCTGGGCGGTGCAGAAGTAGATCAAAGGCACTGTGTGTGCCTGCTCATCATCACGGACTGCAGTGAAAGGTTAAGCATAGATAGACTACATGAATGTGAAAATATTCAAACGCTTTCGAAATCCTCTCACTGTGACGGCAAGGTGACTAACCGCTTAGTGCTTCTTATGAATTCATTACTCTGTATTTTGCTAGTCGACTGGTGTAGCTTAGCAGTTAGGCACAGTTCAACTAGAAATGAAAATTCTTGTCATTGCCGTTCCTTCGTGTTATTGAAACTGCTACGGAAATATTACTTCCATGGAGAATAACATCTCCGGAAAGGAAATAAGTTCTGCGGATTGTCTCAAAACAACCCGAGCATATTTACACGTTGTACCACAGTGCACAAAAGAAGTTGTTTTGTACAGTCTCTTAGTATTTTCATGTAGTATAAGTAGCTGTCAAGCTCCAAAAGTGACTCTGAAAGCAAAGTTATAAGTTAGCTTTGTGTGAGTACAGACTGAAATGTAAATAATTAAACTCCACTCTTTTAATGCCGTGACACACCAAACTGGCATCAAAGAACTAGCGGTAACAAAAGCTGACTGTAGTGTCTCTTTACGTTGCTTCTGTCTGGTTCAAAATGTTGTGCTTGGTCATTGCAAAGACAACAGCAAACTAGGCTGTAGATTCTATGTCCATGTGAGAAAATAAATAACTCTCCACACCACTAGGTGGCAGTAGTCTGTATTAGTGTAGTACTTCTGATCATTTGTTTGCCTTTGTCAATTTTCTTCTTGGCTGTATCCGAAATCACCCCCTATACCCTCATTCACTATTCCTGACATTAGTCCACTCATTCAGTTCACTTGAAGGAGTGAATGAAAACGAGTGAATTCGGACACTGAGTGCACCCGAAGGACTGCCGCTTTTGCATAGATTGCTTGCTGCTTTATAATAATTTGAAACGGGTAGCTCCAGTAATAAGATTAAAGGGTTTATCTTGAATTCTGTCATGGAAATGATGTAGTTAAACTAATTAATAGTCAGTGTTCAATGATTTTGTACCTGTGTTGTATTACGCCATGGACGAGTGCTTTGTAAAATGAATCTATGGATGATTTAGCAGCGGGCACCATCTTCTGGCAAAACGTGGGAATTCATTCAGCGCACGACACTCACAATGCATTATGGGGATTCTCTAGCCTTTGAGTGCACATCGGACACCACAGAAAATGACTGTCACATCAAATAGTGCACTATTTCAAGGTACAGGGGAGATTTTGGATACAGCCCTTGTTTACTGTTTGGTAATCTCTGTCACGGACTGGCTCTGTTTCTGATTTAACATACTCAGCAGGACAAAAAACCCTGACAGGGGTCCAACAAGTGCAGAGGTAGATGTACACTACACTTAATCAAGTACTTAAGTAAAAGTACAGGTAGCGTAATAAAATATAACTGTAGTAAAAGTATTAAGTACTTATTTTTAATTTTACTTAAGAAGATAAATTTTTTTTAAAAAGTATTTTAAGTTGGATGTCCCCCTTGGTAGAAATAGCGATCACGGCTGTACAAAACGCATTCTGGTGGTTCCCCTTTGGTAGAAATCGTATCCAACATTGGGCCCTTAGACTCGTCATAACTTAACCCTCAATTTGTTAACTGATTTAAAAGGGCTCATTACAAAGCATCTGCTTGTTCAAGAATTGAACGCCGCTATTGCATCTCTTAGTGCATGAAGATTTCTCCAGTTCAAAATAATGAGGAACAACATGTTTTTATGGAATGAAGTGGAGTAAAAAGTGCATTATTATTGTAATGTAGTGAAGTAGTAAAGGTTTGCCAAAATAAAAAAAACCAATCCAGTTCCCGTTTACTACTGAACTAGTGCCACCACTCAACAGAAATCGTTGTTAGTAAGCAGTTCCTTTTAACATCTGGAATGGTTTCCAAAAGGTTGCAGTTTTGAATCCAGCATGGAGCCATTCATTAAGCATTACAATTGAGGCCTTGTGCAAGTTGTTCCAGAGCTACTTTCACTGCAATAAATATTGGATACTGTTGCTCTGGATAAAAGCATCAGCACAATGTCAGAAGAGAGCAGTAGTAGCACTACGGGCTTGATATATATTTGGGCCTCCATTCTCCACGGGCACAGTGTAATCTAGGATCTAGAACCTAGATTACACTGAACCTAGATCTAGAACCTAGATGTTCCAGGTTCAATACAAGTTCAGCACGTGCTCTACAGTTTCTTCAGAACAAACATGTGAGATATTTGAGCTTTAAAAAGTTCTTGAAATTGTTCTTTGAGTGGTGGGACTACTGTTTTATGTGAATGAATGTCTGGACATCTAGTTACCAAGGCAATAACATAATGATGATAATGAGATTCCTTTGGTTGGCTTTAAGATGCAACACTTAGTGAGTTTATTGTTTTTTACATGGTCATCAAATTAGCTGAATTTAATAAAAGGCATAAACAAGGTTAATAAATGATTTTGTGAGATTATTCTCATTGTAATGTGTGTAAGGTTTATGTGATGTGGGCATATTTTCTAATAAATAAATAAATAAAATTCTTTATTTGCTTGATTTTACAAACTGAGGTTCTAATCATGGAATGCAATTAGTTTTGAACTTTAAGTGCTAATTTAAGGATTACAGTCACTAAAAATGTTCATTTTTGATGATTCATATGCCACGCAGAACAACAGTTTAATGCGGCCATGACTCTGTTACACACAGATCTGTTTTTGTTACCTTGATGGTTCCTTTTATAACAAAGCCTTTCTCGAGTGTCGGCAGCCTTGTGACAGCAGTTCTGCAATCAAAAATAAAGATAGGACTGTTACTCCATTCAAGGATGATCTTGTTTTTTTTCTTGATGGCTAAAGCAGAGAAATAGCCCTATGCATTCAGCAGAGCCATATGTGGCCCTATTACAAGATGGGAAATGGGGAAATAAAAGGCAGCTGTAATGATGCCTGATGTCCCCCTCGATAGAGCTCTTAAATAGTCCTACCTGATGGCAAGGTCTAGAGAACTCTGCTCTCACTGCGCCTCACATTTACATGTGGCATGTTACAGGCAGCCGTTTGGGAAAGTGATGGACACATTCCAGAGCCGTTTCCCATTACTTTTCACTTTTATGCTACGTTAGCACTGTAGGTCCAGTTAGTATTCAGGTTAAAATCTGAAGAATTTTTCATGCTTTTTAGTCTGTAGGCTATATATACAGCTGTTATCCATTAATGGTTACACTATGCATTTGAGGTAATATAATCAAAAGACTTTTGGATTACGTTTAACTCATTTATCACATTATTTTAAAATATTGTACCGTATTGACAAAAAAGAAAGAAAATGTATTCCATTCACTTTTATTAGCAACACTGAAGTACATTAAACTACATTACATCAAGGATCCCCAAACTAGAGTTCCTGAAGGACCTGCAGGGGGTTTGTGAGTTTAATTAAAAGCTAATAACTAATTAAATCGTAAAAATGTCAAATTAAAAATAGATCATTTAAAATAACTTTGTTAAAACTGTTAAAAAATTAGGTTTGCCATAGGTAAGAAAGGAACGATGAAAGATGAAGAAGAATAAATTGAGAAAAATGTATTGCTCTTATGTAAACAATATGTACTGATGCAATTAAAAAAAATAGTAACTGTAGACTAACTGTAATTTAAAATGTCATTTAATACAATTAGAAGTATTATTTTTGTAATCTATTTACGTAGTCCACGTATACTGTCAGTTAGTAATATATAATACATATACGTTTCTGTATATTATAATTATATATGATATACATTTTCACAATTTTTCTGTTACTATATATATATTATAATATTGTAAATATATTATATACTGTATTTTACTTTTTTAGTAAAGGGGCTGGCTTTACTAACTTAATACTCAGGTCATAAAAGTCATTAAAATCTTTTCAATGCTTGTATTGTTAGTTAATCCAATATTTAATCATTTTCTCCGAATCTAGTTGGTATGTATATTTGTGTTATTTTTACTAATTGCTCTATCAGACCAGAATTGACTGTTTTATCATTTTGAATATATTGTACATATTGAATATCCCCTTGGCACAAGCACTGGTGTGTCCTTCTTTGTGAATAGATGTGTCCACTCCAGTGGTGTTTTTTGGCACTGCTGCTGCTGGTGTGTGTCCATGTCCCGCCTCAGTCCTGCAACTGTCCTCTGGGCCCTGTTGGATACAGCCCTGACTCTATCCCCTGGTCCCAGGACAGCTTAATTTAGCTCATTTGCCAGCTGCCCTGCACTCTGTGCATTTTTATTCCCTAATTATTATTTGTTAGAAGACCTCATTTCCTCAAGGTGACACCCTCTCCCTGTCAGAGGCAAGTTATTGTACCAGACGCAGCGTGTGTAATTAAGCAAATGAAAGCTGTCAGGTTGGGTTGAACCCCCAAAGATCGCACAATATCACGTTCTGAAACCCATGGCCATTAGCGGTTTGTACAAAAATGATTCCTCATTTAAATATGTGCCTTAATTCTCGCATACAATGCATTTGTTTATTTCTAAAAGTCTTTAAATATGAGCCTGCTCTGCTCACATAGGAAGATTAAAAATGTCGACAAGGCTTCAAATGTTACAACAGTGTTAGGGTTAGGGTTAGGGTTAGAAACAGCACTCTTTAATGAATAAGGGGAAATAACATTCTGCTATTTTTTTTAGTTTTGCCTCAGGTTTATATTTATCGCTGAGATCTTGTTTTTAATTTAATAACCATATGTCTTCACATTAAAGACAAGCAGGGGAGAGAGGAGTAGCAAACATCTCACAATTTGCTGCCAATATATGATTGTTTAATAAAAAAATATATATATATATAATACATAAAGGCTTAAAAAAAAAAAAAATGATTCAAACCCCACAACTGGTCCAAACTATATTTATATAAAATATATTTACCAAAAATAGTATACAGTATATTATATATATAATATACTGTATACTATTTTTGGTACATTGAAATATATATAAAAATGTATACTGTATATACAATTAATAAATCAAATTTTGTAAAGAAGTCTTTTATGTTCACCAAGGCTGCATTTATTTGAAACCAGGTAATATATCATACTTTTTTTTATATACAAAGAAACCTTCAACTCTGTATCATTCTACTACACAGCATCATACAAACAATCAGCCAGAAATGTGTAAACCTCATTACACTATGCTTTATATTAGTTTTGGTTGTAGACAGTAAATATGTAGTAGAAAGATTTATTTTGTATTACATGATTTGTATCTCTTAACATTCATATTCAGACTTCAACTCAAAAAAAAAATAGCCTACTCATTTGTACTTGCCTTGGCGCTGTAGATTTGGTAATGGTGCATAACATTTCTAAAAAGCTGTTTTGAGTGTATTAAAGTGCTCCTATTATGGATGTTTGAAAATGAGCTTTCATGCAGTGTATAACACAGCTCTGAGTGAATGAAAACATCCTGCAAAGTTCATCGTTCACCACAAAAATCTGAAAGTGCACTGTGTATAAACTTATTGTGTCTCAAAAGAAAGAGTCGGTTCTGAATCTTTTTGCATTGGTCTGGATGAAAATACAAATTCATTCTTTGCCACTAGATGCGTTACAAGCTAATAAACACCACCAATCACCAGAGGGGTTTTGAACAAATAAGGTAAAGAAAATGAAACCTTGCATGCATGTCAAACTGTTGTTTGGGACTCCTAAAACCAAAATATGAATCTTTCACATAACCCATAATAGGGGCAACATTTCACCTTTTTATATCATTCAAATATTTATTTTATGTTCACGCTTTTTCCTCACAATAAAGCCGCTGTCGAGCTCTACAGCCAAACTCAGGCCGTGACAACTGTATTTGCATTCAGCCCGAGAAGTGTGTACTAAACTGAACTGAACAACTAGTTATTAACTCTCTTTTGGCCACTGACAGCTCATGCGTCTCTCTCTTCTCCATGTGCGGTGCAAGCGAATCAAAAGAGGTACGTGTCTTGACTCATTTGCAGATTCTAACACAAGTCTGTCTCTCTCCGCCGCAGCGTCTCCCAGCAGCCGTGCGGTCTTGGGTCAGCCCACCAGAGACAGCATGCTGTTTAAAAGAGCAGCTTAATGAGCATAAACAAAACACAGTGGGTCTGCTGCACTAATAATTGCGTACAAGTAGCGCACGCACATACATTCCTTCACATCCTCGTTTTAATGGTAATGGTCGCCGATTATTCTTTACGAGGAAGCGCGCGCCTGCGGTTACTAATTAGCATAAAACCATCTCCGTATAGTGCGCTCGGAGAACACACGCTGCAAGATTTCTGTTTTGAGCGAATAGAAGGATCATTTGATGGTGGCCGAGAGAAATTGAAAAGCACACTGGTGTTTGCTTATGTACTTCATCATGAAATTGATTCCCTACTGCATTCAGAGCTACATTTTGAGGGGACAGGAACTAAAGAGGAACAGAGAGGGAAGCTGATTGGATGAGCTGTTTGACAGGCACAGACCAATCAATTCAATCAGTAATTTCAGCATGTACTACAAGCATTCAGGTTTTGCAGGAGTGGCGAAATTATAGATTCTGGTCAAGCTGTGGAAAAAGTCCATTTCCTATGATGATGCTTCATTTTTTTGGACAGCTGCCATCAACTGTTTTTTTATCCATTTCAGACCTGGACAACTTTATCTGTGCATCTGTCTTTCTTTCTGTCTGTCCATCTGACTGGTTGTCATTTTTATCAGAACGTGGTACAACTTTTGATCGGATAGAGCACGTTCAAATAGAAACTTGTCAGAGGTGTCCAACCTAAAATGGTTCACGTGTCATCGATATACAATAAGCGTTTCTATTAAACGCCTCTGCAATAAAACAATCAATTCAGTCAAATGTTTTTTTATCCAGTTGGGATTTTTATTGGATTGAGATGTCTTTTTGACATTGGGAGACAATAAGACTTATAATAAGACTTTGCGTAAATAAAACTGAAATTATGTAAAATTACTTTAGTTAATTGAGTCTTGGCAACTAACTTAAGTAATATATATATATATATATATGTGTGTGTGTGTGTGTGTTTAAAGTGTACTGTATACAGTATTTATCATGTACAGTATATATAAATACATGATATACATGTATATAGTAAGGAAAAATGTTATGTTTATATATTAAACATATTTATACATAATATAAATTAATATCAATATATAAATATTTTCAAAATATATCCTGTACATGTGACTCCTTATATGTACATAATAAATGCACACATGTATATTATATTAACAAAAATTGTGGATGCGATTAATTGCCCAACACTACAAAAATTACTAAAACTATAATTTAAATAAAGCTTAAAAAATAAATATAAAAAAAATAATATAATATTAATAAAATATATCTTAATATAAAAAAATTAAAAAAAATAATTAAAAATAAAAAATTTAAATATAAAAAAGATGGCAAGGATATTCTACTCATCAAAGTAAAAATAAAAACTTTACATTTTAAAATAAAAGCTAGTTTTAAATGTGTTTAAATATAATAATAATAATAATAATAGTATAAATTATGCTAAAATGACACAGCTAATACCATATTCAACAAAATAGAGATAATAAATATATTTCATATAAAAACTAAAACACAAAATATCAAAACAAATATTAATATAACAAATGAAATATTACAAATAAAAGGATGGCCTGGATATTCTTTAAAGATTCTCAACATGAGGATGAGTGAGTCATGGTAGGGTTTTTGTTTTTGAACTGAAACTATAAGAAAGTCTGTATAAAATAGTTTGTTCTTATGACTCATAATTGTGCAGTCCCACTTGAGCCCCGACGATCCCGTATTCCTTCTCTGTCTGTTTAACTATCAGTTTTAGTCAGGAGTGACTCACATCCTGGGGGAATTTTTTTGTTTTCCAGAGCCCACCTACATCACGATGGCGCCCCCTGCCTGCGGCTCTCTGGACAACTGCACACTGGGAGACAAGAGCTGTCCGTTTGGCTTCCAGCTGGACTCCAGCGGATGCAGGACATGCAGCTGCAAGACACGTAAGAGAGCTGAGACGTCACTGGGGAAGTGCTTCATCTTCCTCACCCCATACACGCTCTGTCAGACACTCTCTCCAGACACTGACTGGCTTTAGCAGAGATGTTTATGAGGATAAACATTGAAGGGCAGATGGATTAAGGGATTGTTTTTATGCTAAGATAGGCTGAGGGAGTCCAAGTCTGACAAATGTCAAAGGAAAAAGATAATAATGATGATTTTAATCATTTATTGTGGGACCACAAGACAGGTTGTGGATTGTAAATAATATTATTTTAAGATATGCACTACTTTGCAAACTTTTGGACACAATGTAAATATTTGCTTAAATGTATGTTTTGCAGGCAAACTGAATTTCTTAAAAATGTACTATTTTACAGTAAATATATAAATATAATGTTAAAATAAAACATATTTTACATATATAACACATTTTAAATATCTGAAGGAAGAAAAAAAATATATATGTATATATATATATATATATATATATATATATATACACACACACACCCCCCAGATTAATATGTATATATATTAATTAATAAATAATTTTTTTTTGTTGAATTTTTTGTTGTTGTTTTTAGTTAATTTTGCAACTCATTGCATAGGTGATGAAAAATCACCAGTACAATTTGTATATATATATTATATAATATAATGTTAATTTAATCTCAGACTACATATAAAATTATAAAATGAAATTAATAAAATTAAATAAAAAAGAATAATGGATAAGTTCATCTATTTAATTAAATACATCAACCTAAATTGTAATTGAATTTAATTAAATTAAATCTATAAATTAAACACTAATAATGGATGACTTGAAATACAGCCTTATATTATTTAATTATTTTATTTTATATTATATATTATCTTTATGTATTAGGATATGTTGCATTTCTCTTGTTTTTTTTTTCCTCCCTGCCTGTGTTGATCTTAAAGGTAATTAATGTCTAAAGCTGTAATTAATTAGTCTCTTCTGTTTTCTTCTAACCTTCAGGAGATGAGTTGTGCAATAGTCTAATTGCCAGTTGCACTCTGAAATGCCCTTTTGGCTTCCAGACTGACATTCACGGCTGTGAGGTTTGCCAGTGTCGCCCACGTCACAAGAGGTGCAAAGCTGTGGCCTGTGCCAAGGACTGCCCCTTCGGCCACATGTAAGTAAACAATTGTCTGATTCACAGAAGTGCAGTTTCTAATAAACTTTTATTGTTAGTGGAACGGCATGTGATTAAATCTCTGAAGACTTAATGAAAATCCAAAAAAGCTCTCCCTGACATTGTTTTCCAGGCTAGTCCTGGGGGACAGCCACAGTAGTTTCACTTCAAGGCAATTTGAATTAAAGTAAAACTAAATGTTAGTTTTATAGCTTTAAAGATTAGTATAAGAATGTGTTACTTATTCCTTAGTCTCCCCTGACTTAAGTAATAATAAAGTTCCAAACCATTTTTATCCTTCATTTCATGTCATAGCCACCCCAATGATTTTCTAAACTATCAGGAAAGGCAGCAGTCAGTAGTTGTCACGAACTAAAGCGAATCCCACACTGTTCCTAACATGGTCTAGAGAAATTGTGAATGACAAAATGATCCCCTGCGCTCAGCTTTGCTTGTTTGTGCCCGACTGCAAGTTTAGAGCTGACAGCTAATTAGGGCCGGCTCAGATCAGCGCCTCTGATTGCGCCGCGTAAAGGATGAGCTCCGATAGCGAAGCTGAACACTTAATCTACACAACACCATGTCTCCACGCAACTACGAATAAACACTGCTGCTCCACGTCTGCAAAAAAATAAATAAATAACCTGCTCCAATTACGCAGGCAGATCGTCGAGCCAATTTGTACAAACTTTTTTGGAGCTGTGCAGTCGGCAGGTTAAAGAGACATCTTGTGACAAATGGAAAGAAAGAGAAGTGCAAGTACACACAACTACCGATGCCTTATTGTCAGGGGATTTGTATTTTTTTCACTTTCTACTGATGTAAAGAGTGAAGAGGAGGAACAGAATTGGAAACGTATATGTTGCGAGCCAGATTCAAATGTAAAAAATCCACATTAGCACCAACAGTCAATGAGGTGTCAGAGCATGTGTGCTAAATGCTACGTTGTAGCTCTACCTGTCTTCCAACCAATACGCCCGTTATAGGTCATTTGTCCAAATCCATGAAATGTGCTACAGTTCCTATAGGCAACAGAACATTTACATATTAATGTTTTGTACTCTTTAATCTAGCATCTCGTAGCATTGCAAAACTCAAGTTGAGCCACTGATGTCATATGGACTGTTTTATGATTTCATTCTGTCAGGTAAATTGGTTGATAAATGCCCACTGATTGGGAAATGGCCTTTTTGTTCTTTATAGACCCCCTTCTCCATCTTATTGGCGTAGTGATGTAATGGTTATTGAAAATATTCCAGACATGTTGTGCTTTGGTGTACATATGGGAAATGCTGGCACGAATTTGATCTGCGTTGTGAGATTCCTCTTTTGTCCGTCCCATGACTGTCTCCTCTCTTCTGTCTTGTTAAATAACCCTGAAAATGTTAAAAAAGGACAAAAAAATAGGTGTACTGCTCCTTTAAAAAATAATAAAGACCTTTGTGACAAGTTCAGAAAATGAGGTAGCAGCTTTGTCTTGCATCTCTATAGTTTCCTATCTGAGGCGCATTCCCTCAGGTGTGGTTGAATAAAGAAGAGTCTTTATTTATCTGAGTTCGGCCCCTATCCCATCGTTGTCTCTTCCCACCTCAATTCTGCCGTCATGAATGAGCACACAAGTGCAAATGCTTGCATCTCAGATTCTAATTTTAGATATCTATTTATGCCCCCTCAAAGTTATGGCCAAGGATCAAGCTCGCGGCCTGAATAATGCATGCAGCTTAGTGCAGACTTCCTCCTCTTGCACAAAGAATATTGATATTCCCCACTGCTGACATCATACCTGATAGCTTCTTATCACCAAACCAAATACGGACTGCACATGGCTGCTTCACAGCCCTATTATTCATCCGATAAGAGTGGATAGGGGGATGAAGGATGGGAAGAAGCATGTGTGTGTGTGTGTGTGTGTATGAGATGGGCAGTTGGGGTTCAGGCCAGTGTGCCCTGGATGAGTTTGTTCTCCAAGGAAGCTGCCTTGGACATCAGGGAGCATTTTGATTGGTCGTTTTGGTTAGTCGTCTTTAATGTGCCATCTGCTGACAGGTCTCCAAGTAAGGTCAGTAAAGACTCTCTCTCTCTTTCTTTCCTCTCTCTCTCTCCTTCTCGCTCTGTTCCAGTGTTAACGAATGACATTGGACCGTGTCTTTGGCACCTGCTGTATAATGGCAAGCTTTGATGTGCCAATGACAAAGTGTGCTGAGAGTGTGCACTGACTCTTTATGAAGTCCATATGTCTTAAAGAGTTATTTTAAAGGTGCACTCTGTCTTTTTTTATTATTGATTTAATATTTTTGTATATGTTGTGCCGGGCAGCTTATACTGACACCTAGTGGCATGGATTCAGCGATCCACAAATAGGTAATCGCGGTCAGTCATTGGTTAATTTAGGTGAGTGGTAATGTGCAGTAACAAGATTTACAGATTAATAAAATAGTTTTTGATTAGTCATGTGATCTTACCTTCATGAGGCAACCAATTCCATTTAAAATAAATCAGCTTTTATTAGGGGCCATGTACGCAGTTTATTTGTGTTGAAAAATGGGAGGTGTGAGGAGTAAAAGGCATGTGCGTGCGCTACCTTTTTTAAAGTTAAGATGTTTCGATTTGAACTTTGATCTTTAGCATGGTAATATACATGACTGTGTTAGTTTGTTTGGTCTTGGTGGAAAAGATCTGCTACACTGCTGCTTTGATAGAGCAAGTACCGAGACTTGCTCCGAACAGTCCATCCACAGACATGCTGCTGTGAGCATGTTATAAATACTGCTGCTTCACATATGTAATAACCCCTATATATAACATGCAAGGAATTACCCCGTAATGGATCTATACAGGTGGAGCTGGGGAAGGTGGAGGGTTTATGAAACTGCTACCGCAAACACTAGCAAAGTATTTAAATGTTGAGCAGCAAGCTCATTGTAAAAAGAATCCAACCATCTGGGCTGTGTGAATAACAATGTCATTACATCAGATATGTATGTATTCTTTAAGGTTAACTTTTCTTTCTCCCTATCTTGTTTCTTGTGATCAGTAAGAACAAGCATGGCTGTGACACCTGCCGTTGTAAGAAATGCCCCGAACTGCCATGTGACAAGTCCTGTCCAATGGGCTTCCAGCACGATGAGTTGGGCTGTCTGATTTGCCAGTGTAGAGGTAAGTCCCTGTTTGATCAAACTAGTGATACTGTAGTGATTATCTAGCATGACTGTTACATTTCTCACATAAACTTGATATTTTCAAATTAGAAATCTGATATTCTTGTAAGCACCAATAGAAATATTGAGAATTATTCTGTTTACAAATTTTAGGGATGTGCTTTTGTCTTTGTTCTATTTAAGTAATTTTAGTACTTTGGTTTAGTGGTACTCTAAGTTTTTCATCTTATTTTTTTATTTTAGCTTTATTTCAGCTAACAAAAAACTATTTAAGCTACATTCTTATAGTTTTAACTCCAAAAGCATTGTAATTGACTGTATACTTTTGTTCTGATTAATGTAATTACGAATTACAATTCATTATTACGGATCAATCATGATATCTTTTACCAGATTATTATTGTGGCAAGTTTACAAACATGATACAATACTACAGGCCTTGCATTTCTTTTAAAAACATGAACACCATTACCCAAGGTAAAATCATTGCAGCTCATGGCTTATTGCTTTAAAACATAACCAAAATCTGTTTAAATGCTCTTCAAGTAGACAGCTAACATGGATCACATTTTTTTTCCCCCATTTAAAATCAAATAAAATTTTGTAAGTCATTTATGTTTCAAAATCTAAGTCGTATAACTCAAAAAGCTATTTTTTTTAATGTCCAGAGGTGATCTAGTGCTACATTGGCTCCATACAGCTGAATCAATATGCTGAGGTGTTATTCCTTTAATTTCCAAGTGCGAGTCATGTGCACACAGAGGACTGCTGGGCCTCCAATTCAGGAGACCAGGGTCTCCAGCATGACTCATCCCCCCTCCCCATATTTTCCATTTATTTTGAGGACCACCTGTTGTATATACAAAAGCCAGGCCAACAGTTACTCACAGCTTTCTATTATTTATACGACTCTTGTGTTCTCGTTTGATTCATCTTCAATAATGAAGCTGGCACGTGAAATATTCACAAGCTCGGTTCGTGTAATGAGACGAGAGAGCAAGGAAAAAGAGCCTTTTTTAATCTCCCTCACGTTGAATTTTTGAAAGCGTGCATCCTCCACATATCACCCAGACAGGATTTTAATCAATGTGAAATGGTTCTGTGATATTGACTGGGGCCTGGCTGGAGCCCTGCCGCTGTTGTGGAGAGGCAGTGAGAGGTGACGCTCTTGGCAGATAGAAAGAGATTTGAGAATGTTTTGTGCTCTAGGGTTTGGGGCGTGCAAAGGCATCACTTGCATATTTTGTCATTTCACGCTGTCTGTGGTGCAGACGGTGAAACTGTTTCACTGAAGAGGTCAAATGTCTGGAATATAAATGTAAAAATGATTCAGGGAATCCTCTGGCTTTCCCGTTTCGCTATTAGTATGCCAAACAATCCATCGAGACCAGACTGTATAAACACTTTTACACTGTGTCTAAATTCAAATTCAGTTTGATCAGTTCAAATTGTGCTCTGCTTTTACCACAAAGCAGTCGATCTCTTGTTTAGTTTGGAGCATTTGGGGGTAAATGTCAACTAAATTTCAATGGTTATATGTTCTCAGTAGCCAGTAATAAAGAAGAATTACTTTTATTTAATCGATCGTGGGTTATAGTTTCATGGTTTTTGATGATAATGTTAAATTTAGCAAGAAAAAATATTTGTGGCATATATACAAGTAAAACAGATTAGGCTTTATGAAAAAACACTGACAGGTAAATCCTAAATATAGTTAGTTTTGTATAAAAAAAAAAACAGGTATATTCTTTATATTATTAGCTGAAGTGCCCCAAAAGGCCATTTTAAGGTTTCTCATATTGTTTTGGGAGTCTCCTACAATAGGTAAAAATACATGTAAATGCTTTAGTTTTCTCAAACGATTCATTCGAAGCCGTTCTAAGATTCAGTCTCTCTAAACTCCTCCTTTCCTTAAAGTATTCTACTCTCATTGGTCAGATGGCCCAGTCTGTTGTGATTGGTCTACCATACTGTATATAGCCCATATGTCAAAAATGATACGCCAGTTGCCATAGTTTCATATTTTGAGTGCTCAATAGAATATACAAACATGTACTATTTTTCATACTTAGAGATTGTGATTCAGTGGAGGCAGCTGGTCCAAATAAACTGGGTACAAAGCCGTCTTTCAAGAGAGTGTTTTGTGAATCCAGCCTAGTACTCAGTCATCAGTAAAATGATGGGAACACAACAAAGAATGGGGTTGTACTGCTGTGGTACAATAGAAAAAAAGAATTTTAGCCATTGATTTTTTTTTTTTTACTAAATTAATTTACTTTCACAATGTGGAGCACAGCAATTTCTTGGCATGGGATCAAGCTCCTGTGTTTGGAGTTCAAGTTGTTTGCGAATCTTTTACGGAAGTGGGATTTGAGGATAGAATTCGAATTAGTGACGAGTTGTTCAGAGTTGATGCTTTCAGCCTAATGTGTTTATTGTTCATTCACTAATTACTCCATGTAGATCAGAGCTCGTCGTCTGTGGCTCCAGCAGTGAAACCGGGCTCCTGCTTATCTATGGACGGCCGCAGACACGAGAATGGGCAGAGCTGGCATGACGGATGCAGGGACTGTTACTGCCATGCTGGGAGAGAAATGTGTGCCCTTATTTCTTGTCCAGTTCCCCCCTGTGATAACCCCACCATCCGACCTGGCCACTGCTGCCCCACCTGTCCAGGTGAGCCCATACTGCAACATACTTACATTACGATCTCAACTGATACTTCAGAATAGATTTTACACGATAAACTACTTATTATATCTTTCAGAAGAGTCCAGTTCTCATAAGCCGGAGCTGAGTGAGGTATCCGTGTGCTTGGCTCCGGGTGGAGAGTACTTTGTGGAGGGAGAGACGTGGAACATTGACTCCTGCACTCAGTGCACCTGCCACAGCGGCCGTGTGCTCTGTGAGACGGAGGTGTGCCCGCCCCTGCTCTGCCACAGTCCAATCAGAACACAGGATTCCTGCTGCCCTCACTGTCCAGGTGCGGTGTCAACGAAAGCCTTTATGTTGGAAAGGATTTGCGGCTCTAACTCAACAAAACTTTAGTTTAGAAGCACATTGAAAGCCATGGGGAAGCCAGGAGCTGTGATGTTTGGATCTTGTACAAGTACTGTACAGTCAAGGAAGGCTTGAAAAACATCATATTTTAAAAGATTCATTATTGTAAGGACTTTTAAAGCATAGAGGCGAGAGACACCTTCAACAGGAGAAAAGTTAACAAAATGCGAATGTGCATAATGCATGTGTTTGGTGGAAATGATGAATACTTAATGGGCGCTGGAGTACACGATCAACAGTCTGAGCTGCAAGGATGACAGAGGAATAGAATGGATGCACATTTCAAAGCATGTCTCAGCAACTCAACTATAACTCTGATCTGTAAAATGTTCTCAGTGCCAACTGAAATCATTTTCGGCTTTCTAAATGAAAGAGGGAAATGTAGATTTGTTGTTTAAGATTGGATTGTTTGAGTTGCTTTGAATATTTAGGTTTTTGAGTCATCTGTTTTAGTCAAAGTATGCTGACTTTCCATTCTTTAGTTAGTTTACAAGAGAAACTACTCACTCTCACAATAATATGCAGCATATACAGCCCCAGAGAAATATGGTGAACTTATATGCAAATTTCAAAGACAAAGTGTCACATGCTTAATTGGAGACTATTAGAAATTCGTAGACTGTCGGTTTCATTTTAGCTTGTAAACCGGATGTCACTGAAGTCGACATCAAAACAGTTTACTTCGTTAATGCGTTTCTAGTCTTATTGAGAAGAATCTAAGGATTTATAGTTTCGTCATTAAACTCTAGATGGCACAGGCTGATGGGGCGTTAATGCAAACTAATGATATTCTCAGCAGTTTAAAACTACTTGGCAGAAGCTGATTGGTTCATGATGCATGCACAGCCACTTCTATAGGATTTCTAAATTGCCTAAAATACCCAGGTGTCGGTTATTTGTGCTATGCCAATCAATCGTTGTATGACATCAAAGTAGCTAGAGAGCATGCTTTCGAATCACTCTTTGATGTCAAGCAACAATCAATCAGTTATTATTTACTCGAGCATTGCACAGAGCGCTCCAGAGTTCCTCTGAAACCCTTCACCTTCCCCAGCTCCACCTGTATAGATCTGCTATGGGTTGTTTTATGTTATTTGTGTTGCGCCAGTATGTCAGAAATATTCACAGCACTGTATATATTGCCTGTACTTGCTTTGCAGCTGCAGATATAATCTACAACAACAGCAATTTAGCAGCGTAGCAGATCTAGACCAAACACATGGACATTGCCATATCCATTACCATGCTACAATCTTGAAAGTTGTCATGATCGAAATCTGTTCACTCTTGTTTCAGATGATCCAGTCACCCCTCAGATGCCCAGTAACGACAGCATGCCCAGCTACTGCAGAAATGAGGATGGTGATATCTTCTTGGCCGCTGAGTCCTGGAAGCCCAATGTCTGCTCCAGCTGCGTATGTCTAGACGGAGCCATCAGCTGCTTCTCTGAAGCATGCCCACCGGTCAATTGTGCCAGGCCCGTGCTTAGGAAGGGCCAGTGTTGCCCATACTGTCTAGGTATGTAAATCGGAGCACAGTTGAAGATCGTATTGCCTTCTGACTGTATGTGGGTGTTAATGACAAGACCTACTATATGACCGACCATTTCTCCCATCTCTTCACCAGATGCCACGCCAAGAGCAGTGTGTCATTTTAACGGAAAGACGTATATGGACGAGGAGCGATGGGACATTGACAGCTGCACTCACTGCTACTGCCTGCAAGGCCAGACCCTCTGCTCGACTGTCAGCTGTCCTGTCTTACCCTGCCATCAGCCGGTCACCGTGGAGGGCAGCTGCTGCCCTATGTGTCCAGGTCAGGATTTATGTGCTGTGTGGTCACACAGAGATTAGATCAGAGTCAAACAGAATAAGGCACAGTGAATCTGCATGGCAAATATAAAACAGATATGCTACACACAGACCCCTGAAGTATTTAGTTTCTTTGCATGGATAAAATATTTAACCAGGTGGCATAATAAACAAAGTACTACCTTTATCAGAACTAAGCTAACAAATGTTATTTAGTGAAACATTTAGCATTTTGTAAAATATTTAGCCATTTGAAAATAATGTTTGTAAAGTCTTTCTTTAATTTAAATCCCCAAACATTTTGGATCTTTATTTGTTTTAGATACAACTAAAACAACACACACAGGGCTTAGCTTAAGCCAGGACTAGGCATTAGTTAAATTAAAATATTTAAGCAACTTTTACAAAAATGCATTATAAGAAAATATTACAGGAGTGCATCTTAACACAGAACAATGACACTGACATGTTTTAAGATATGTCAGAGCAAGATATTTTCATCTGAGACAGCTCAAACACTAGCTTAAGCCTTGTCTGTGAAACTGGGGGCCAATGTCTTAATCAGCTTTAAAAAAATAAAACTATTATTAAATGAAAAACTTAAATTGGGACTTGACAAAGTGCTGGAATTAATAAAAATTAATTATACAAAAAAACATAATAATACTTAAATATTTATTAAATTAGTGATAACCCTAATTTGTTATTCGTTTTGTTTTGTTTTTTATTTATAATTTTACTATACTTGTAGTACAATAGATCATAATAATAATAATAATTATTATTATTATTAAACATTAAGTAATTATAATTAAACAGTTTGATTTAAGATGTTGTTTCATGTAAAAGATTAAATTAAATAAAAATAATAAAATTGTAGATTTGTTTTTGTAAAATTTAAAAACAAAATGAAGCATTGAAATTTGTCTGGCTTTGAAACAGTTTAATTTTTCTCACAGGGGCGGGAAAAATAAGCTTAACCAATAAAAGTCCTTTTTACTCCCTAATAAAATTCTGATTGATTAAACCAAACCATGTCCTATTGTTAATGTAATGTACAGCCCACTACTGTTAAGAGTATTAAATTCTGCTTTATTTGCATTCGGTTTGTATTTAAAGTGGATGGAAACATAGCCTACGTAGACTACTTCACAATGACTAAAATTAATGGCAGTATCACTGATCCCTGCAGTTTTGCTCTCTGTAGTTCTGTCACACGCTTCTCTCTCTGTCTCTCTCTCTCTCTTTCACGCTCTCTCTTAATCTCGTTGTCTCTCTCTCTGTCTGGCTCTCATAAAGCAGTGTTTACTTAGAACCTTCTCTCTAATTGAATGGGTCTTTCGTCTAAATACGGACTCGTTGAGATGAATCATTTAAAAGGATTGATTAAGTCGAAGCCGGACAGAGGCTAAATTAGCTCTCTTTGCATTTGGGAGATAATGTCATTGATCACGGCCCTCTTTATTGCTGTGTCACTTGGCTCTGGATCAATGAGAGGGTTGAGAGTGGTGTCGTGTGCACTCTGGGTAATCACTCACACTTTGGTGCTTTCCCACTCAAAGACGCAGCTCTGAAGATGAGCTTTTAATTAGCCTGCAGCCCGCAATTTCACGCTGACCCGAATCTTGTTTGTTCTGAGTGGGCACTTCTCGACTCCTCTTCATGTAGTTACGATTTGTATTATGTGCCTTGGTGTGTGTTTTTCTGTAACGAGCTGTTCTTCTCTCTTTGTTTCTTTCTTTGTATCCCTGCGTCTCTGATGTTTTAATTACAGAGAGTTACGCTCCCACAAATGTGCCCATCGAGAAGACGGACCAACGAGGAGACAAGCAGAGACAACCTGCCTGGCCGACTCATAGCGAAAACGATATTATGCCACAGTTCAGAGGTACCTGGGATGATATATTGGTGCAAGTCTTTGTTGGGCTGACTTAGATTAATGCACAAAATACACCTCAGCACAACCGGTCTGATTCATACTAAAGTTGATTTGAAACTTACTTCACAACTGTTAAAAACTATGTTCTTTATAGTATGAAGAAGGGTAGTATTAAATTAAATTTGGAAGTATAACATCCACCATGTTGGTACTGTCATGTGACCTATCAGTGTCAGTTGTATCGCTTACCTGCCATTCACAAATGCACTACCTTGGTTGAGATAGTAAAGCGTCTATTGAATGCACACTCCAGAATCTCGGCCATCTGGGTGCTCTTTGTCTACTCGTTTTTCAAATACTATGAATTCGGACATACTATTTTTTCACTTTTTTAACTTACTGTTTTTTGCATGCTATACTGTATATGAAGCAGAAATAAGTCAGGCAGCCCAAAACTCATGGCAGAGCAACATTTTGAAGAGAATTCATTTGAGACGTTTTAAGATACTAACTTTAAGATACAAATTTTAGCTGTTAGCATGTCTATGACTTCTGATTTCATTCCACTGAGCAATTTTATGTGCTTGTGGTAGAGAATTAGTGAGAAAATTGGGTAACTTCTGAAGTCATTTTAATCAAACTTCACGTTCACGAAGCTGGCTGTTTGTTTCTCTTGATTTTCCCTGTTGCTTTTGTTAAGGCTGATGCGAGTGGGTGTCTGTCTGTCAAGTCTCTGGCATTTACCTTAATTGCTGATATGGATGCCTGACATTACCTGCTTTTACAATCAAGCCCACTTTGTATTTCAAAACGGCATAATTCAATTCTGAATTGTTCTACATCGCCCTAGTGAGTCACTGCTCAATGAGTCAAGGCTACCAGGTGCAAACGTGTGGTTGTGGGTTTGTTCCAGGTGACTTCGGAAGTCTGCAGATGCCCTACCTAGATGGAAAAGCACCATTGCCCAGTGAGGATGCTGGTCTGCACTGGGCCTGGGTGGCACTGCCCATCCTAATGATGATGCTCACTATCGCCGCCCTGCTGTTGGTCAATCAGCGTAAGCAGTGGATCCCTGTGCCTTGCTACCGCACACCCAATAAGGTACCCGTCTATAGTATATGGTCCCAGTATACGTCCCGTTGAAAAGGATTTGAAATTTGCATCAATACGTCCTAAATAGAATGCAGCACTAATTTTCTGTCAGGAATTTGTCGTGTCGTGCTGTGCCACGCCGCATCTAGTCTAGACAGCAGAATAGGTTCTGATGTATTATATCGTGTCGTGGGGCACCATGCCGCTCGCGTCTGGTGTAGACACTGTGTTCTTGTCGCTGGTCATGACAAAGTGACAGTTGAAAATCATTTGAAATTTTTGACGATACCTCATAAATAGAACGCAGCATTAGTTTTCTTTCGGGAATATGCCGCGTCACATCTAGTGAAGATAGCAGAATAGGTTCTATTGTATTGTGTTGCGTCGCGCCATTGTGGTCTGATGTAGACACGGTGTCCACGTGAGGCGCGACATGTACACGCCCACTACAGCTCGTGTGCTCAGCGTGAAATAACAGAAGAAACAAACTGCACTTACTTCAGCAAAGACTCGCTATAAGATAACAGAAGACAGCTGAAAGGAATAATAATTTACCTCAAAGGTCTTAAGGGTTTAGAACGGCATGAGGGTGATTTAGTAAGGGATAATGTACAGGCAGCCGGTAGTTATCGCAGAAATAAGCCCCGACAGTGTGATCAGGACCCGACGCGAA
>JAUCMU010000033.1:15646303-15665058 GCA_032275025.1 Enteromius treurensis
GGTGAAGGTGATTAATAATCCGGGGACTGTGAACGTAGGATGCCAGCGGGGGTGGAGCCTGGTGTAGAAGCTGGTGTTGATGTTACAAATTGTGTGTTTTGTGTATATTTATTAGGCATGTAAAAATTCACATACATACAATATTTAGAAAATATTTACATGTATTTACATTCATATAACTTTCATTATAAAAAAAAAAATATATATATAAAAAACTTTTTTTCTGAAATATAAACATGCATGTGTGTGCATTTATATACACTAAATAAATATATACAGTACACTTTTTGGACACAGTTGATTGCAATTAATCATTTGACAGCACTTTCTATTTCATGTAAATTGTACTAGTTTCTCTGAAAAGTGTCTAACTAAATCGAACCCAAAGCATTTGTGTCCTATCTACCAAACCGTCTCTGGAAGCAGAACCACTCATGTAACCAGCCCATGGATTTGACATGTCTCAAAGGCTTTGGCAAACTCCCAAATCACAAAATCTCACTCTTTAGTGTATTGGGAAATGAATTACTGTTGTTTTTTTATGTCCTGTTGAAGCCAAGTGGCTATCTCTGCTCAAGGCTGCCATATTGCAGCAAAATACAGCATGACAGAAGAAGATATATTAAAATGAAGGTATTACGACAGCATCTTGAGATAACCTGCAAAGAATTCAAATCTATCACCAGCTGGTTCCTGTTGTGGATTCCCAAGACTCAACAACAACCCATCCATAGCTGTAGCAGGAAAAGAATTTGACATTGCAAGAAAAGTTGACGCTGCATGCTTTTTATTTTAGAAATGCCAACACAGAGAGAGATATTTCAACTTCAAATCGAAAATCTGTCTTCATATACTCACTCATATACGTATCGCTGTGTTTTTATTACGTTAAATGTCATCACTAAAAGTCATGTTAGAAATATGCCCTACACCAAATCCAACCCTAAACCTACCCGATAGTGTTAAAAAATACAAAACTGATATAAAAAGGCATTTGTTGAAGCAACCATGTCATTTCAACTAACTTTTATGCAGATTTGAACTGTTTTGTCAAACCATGGTTACACAGGATTTAAACCGGTGATCCTCGCCTCTCAAGTAAATCTTTGTACTCTGTAAGCTACCATACAAACCTTTGTCTATGAGAACTATGAAGCTGGATGTGTGTGATTAACCATCAAAAGCATCAGTTTTCAAATATCCCAGCATATTAAAATAGTTTTGAAGTTATACTGTAACATGATATTCTTCAAGTAATTGTGTGAAAAATAAGCTTTATTAATAGACACTCTGTAAATTTGTGTGAAAAGGAATAAATGAGTTTTACTGCCTCCAGTGTTTATTTCTTTTGGAAACAGCAGTGATATATACTTATTGGTACGTATTTCGTGTCTCGCACCCAGGTATGATTATACCATGGGACCGGGTAGAACATAAAAGTTGAAGCTCTTAGAAGAACTTTTACAACATGAACTATAAATTCTTTGAAAACTATTCGTTTATACCTTGCTAGCACAGACCGGTTTATACTGGTTTGGTTGCTAGGCTAGTTGACCTACATGGTGCACCATATGAAGATGGAATCAAGTAAGTCACAACACAACTTAATATTGAAATGTATTACCTGGTTTGCATTCATAGAGATCACAACACTCGCCAGGTTTGCCCGAGCTCTTGGATACCAGGATGTTGAGGTGCCCGGGCTGGCAAACCTTCCTCAGACACCCAGCTGGGCTACACACACAGCGGCTGGGCAGGGGGCAACATTCACCTGGTGGAGCATAGCCCTCGATCAATATAGAGTCCTCAGGGCAGCGTGGAGAAAACTGCACCTCACATCTCGCCTTGGAGCAGTCTGGTCTTTCCTCTGCAATGAAAAAGAACACATGTTGTCATTTCTGATGTTCAGCTATGCTTAATAGAAACTCATTTCTTGTGAGCAAAAACTTGCAAATGAATAAAGTTACTCAGAGTTGCTCACTGGTAACATTATTAAGAACTGCAATATGGTTTAAATTGAATTGTAAGACTGTTGCCCGATGTAAGTGACATACACGATTCAAAAAAACAAAACAATCTATTAAAGAAAACATCTGTCAAGACACATTTTTACCTCAAAACTCCATGTGGTGATACATATGCTGAATATTCCTTGCATTAAGCTTCCAAAACAGAAATATGAGGTATTTATCTTTATGTTTTTTTTTTATGGCAGGTAGCATATCACCAAAAGACAGACTAGTTTATCATGTATATGAGCTGTGACACACTGACATGCTGTTCGTCACATATATGCATAACAAAAATAATAATAACCACATTGTCATGAGAATAAAATTAATACAACGAATGGTTCTTATCTGTTGAAAACAGCTTCACGTTTTTGTGGAAACTAATACATTTTGATGATTATTTGATGAATTGGAGGTTCGGAAGAACAGTGTGTATTTGAAAATGTTCAAAAGTGACAGTAAAGAATCTAAATTCGAAACAGTATGTGTATGATAATATTAATAATAACTTCAAATATTTTTGCACACTATGCCAATTCATTCTAAATTCACCTGCCAACAGAAGTAGTAAAAATACTCTGTACACTGTGTGTGTGTTTCTCAATTTCTTCCTAGTAATTTAATAAGATGTTATAAAAGTAGGGCTACCTGACATTTCACTACCTTGAGCTGACAGACGATGAGCAGCTGCTTCATTCCCTTATTTTAAACTGAATATTGACCATTGCAGGTCTAAGTCCAGCTTTTATGAACACACTCAATTTGACCTTCCGTCATTCAAGGCATGATTGCTTTTATTTGTTCTTTACAAGAGAACAACAAGCTAACAAAGGAGGAAGGCAGAGAAATTGAAAAGGTGCATGGGAGAGACATAAAAAGAACCACAGAAAAGAAAACTCATGCTGATGTGAATGTGAATGAATGGCAAATGTCAGCAGGAGAGAAACGGCTGGCTTGCTGTAATGCTCCTGTTGCTTGTGTGCTGTCTGATAACACTTGGCGGAGGGGTGTGTAACAACTCTAGATGCGGCGCTACAGTACATGCTAAAACACGGGCGGCAATATTAATACAGCTACGGTGGCTGGTTTATGTAAACAAACTAAACTGATCTGGGTCAAACACATTAAATATATATATATATATATATATATAAATAATACAAGGATGAAAAGGTGATTTTTTCTGGGTTGAACTGAACTTTTCAAGCTTCAAAACAAAACAAACCACAGAAGAAAGTAAGTACATATTTGGACCAACATAAGTGAGTAAATTATGACAATTATCGTATTCAGGTGAACTATCCCTTTAAAAGCCGTTAAGTATATAAGGATCAACCAACTGCTCTGGAATGATGAATAGCAGGAAAAATTGCACCGTAGGGCAAAACCACTGACTTTGTTGACTAAGGTTACATACTACGTAAGCATTACTCTGACACTGATTAATTAACTGCTAAACTTATTAAAGGGGATGTACTCAAGTCATTAAACGCATTGTTCACCGCTTTGTTTGATCTTGTAGGAAAAATTACATCTGATGTATGAAATACACGTCTTACAAAGAGACTATGGCCTATTATTGCCTTTTGATGTGTTATGATGTGTTAGGAGAGGAGAGTCCTCCATAAAGGTACTCCTCTTTTGAGAGAGACAGAGAGGGTGTAATTACCTCAAATGATAGACAGGGAGAGGACATAATGCTTGTGAATTCACAATAAGAGCAGTGAAGATATATACCTCTTTAACAAGCTCCTCATGTTTAAGCACTGTGTTTATGTGTCATTATTCAAGCGCCCAGGCCTTTTGTTCTCACCAAGGATTTAAGGACAATTATGACAGCGTTTTTTTTTTTTTTTGGCAAACGCCACTTGAATGTGAAAATGAGACTAGAGCGAACAAGTGACATGGTGAAGTGTCAAATGAGACATGTTGCAATCACCAAATGAGTCAACACCTTGCAGTGATGCATGCGACATTTTATTAAACAAATGTATTAGACAGATGAGCTCAAGGAAAGCGACTTGCAGTACATTGAAACTATGCGTGCTGCCTGAGAATCTAACCCATGACCTTGTCATTCCTAGCGCAATACTCTACCCAGATGAGCTGCATTTTACATGTTCTTGTTCAACGAGCATACTTGTTCCATTAACAATTTAGAATTTTCACCATGGATCAACTTCATAAATAAAATTAGAAGGGTTCATTTAAAGTTCATATGTTTATATGAGTCTCCAAGTTGCCGTTTAAACATTTCAGAGACACCACCACAAATGGAAGCTCCTCCATCCCCTTTCATCATCTGTACTTCCTCTCTCCTCTCAAAATATTCAACAATCCCCAATACATCAACAAATCTATCCTTCAGCTTTAGTATATGTGTTCTCTCCCTCTCAGGAGTGCACTGCTGTAGATAAACAGCCTTTAATTTGGTTTTATACTCCGAGCACAACCCAGTGTTGAACCACAAAAGCCTCGCGGTGTACTATACACACATCTTACTTGGGAATATTTTTAACCCAAAATGACTGTGGCAAATGCTTAAGTTGTTTTCCACCAAGTGTCATTAATCAGTAACACTTTATGTTTACTGTATACTGTATATAATGCGTTACAGATTTATATATTGTACTTTATATATAACGCATTACAAATGTAGTTTTATTGTATAAATGAATTATTAATTATAATACTTTGTATGATCTAATGAATAACTGTAATCACATTTATAAAACATTGTTTTACGTATATACTTCTATATACGTAACATAGTATAATGGATTCAAACATGACAAAGCCTTCAAATATATCAAAAGGCATTTTATCTTTGGTCAAAATTATTTATGGGCTTTGGAGAATTAATTGTCTATTTATTGGCATTTATAATGACTTGAAGATGATATTTATTGGCACATTTATTCAGTTATAGTCACTTTTTCCCTCACAATCCTCCATGAAAAAATAAAACCAATTGTTTTACATTCTGCAAATTGTTATGATATTATAATGTACAGTATAAAAATAATTTACAATTTTGAGGCCAGTCAGCACTGTAACAAATACCAACAGATATGAATAAAAAAAGATCTTTTCAGTCAATAAAAAATAGGTTAAATATATATATAGGTTATATATATACGGTAATACTTTATTTTATGGTCTCTTATATTACTAGAATATTAGCCATTTATTAGTAGTAATAAAGCACAAATGAATGCCTTATTTTGTATTACCTTATTCTACATCTCTAATATCTAAATTTAATAAGTGTTCTCTATTCTAAAGTGTTACCAAAAATATCTAGAAAAACCTTTATATTGTAAACTAGTAAACCTAACAGGCTAGTTGGTTGCTGGCCCCTCAATAGCCAACCATCATAATGATCCATCCATTTACCGTACTGCACTCCTTGCTGAGTTGTAATGTTTCTTATTAATTACAGCCTAGTGAAAGAAAAGGTGAGAAAAACACTTCCACACAATGACCCCCCTCCTTTGCTACAATGAGAACTGCCGCTCAGTTCTTTTTTTTCATGCTTCTTTCCACAGCCTTCACTTTGATTTCTCTTTTGACAATGACAGCTGTTCACCACTGATCGCATGGATGTGGTTGCCAGGCATCTGCTGCTGAGATGGAAACAGATTGTTACATATAAATTCAATCTGGGAGCAGCCTCGACCCCTGGGCTTATCATACGTCCACCTCCTGAGATGCAACGGGACACACATCTCCAGCCTCTCACCATAATTCAGTCCAGAAACACCTGGTACTGTAATGCCCGTTTAGATACCAGATGGAAATCTATACGGTTCACATCTATGCCCGAATCCTTGAGAAACGAAGTTAAGACATTGATTATTATGCGATAATAAGCCCATTCATACAGAGTGCGTAATTTCGACCGATGAAAAGACTCGCCATGCATAATTATTGCCTATAGAAAAGCTGTTCTTCAAAGCACATCATCAAATCAGCCGTCATTGATGGAGACAAGACTCTGGCTGAGAGCAGCAGGTTGGCTTGGCACTGTAAAGTCATTACTTGTTATTCCACAGAGCCGATGTAGGCTGGCAAGTCCTATGTGGTCACAGAGACCAGGGAGAAAGTGGCAGAGAAAAGCTTGAAGCCCATGAAGAACATGGAAAACCCAATAAATTGCAGATAAACAAGCAGACAGCTCCTACCAAGTAATCATTCTCAGAAAGCTTCATGGGTGCCGGAGATGTCAGATATATATATGAGCACAATCTATAGCATTAAAACACTGCTCTGAGTATGTCATTTCATTGAATACTTTCTAGATCATTCTGTTTATGCCCAAGCAAGAGCATCACCAAAAAGTTCTCACACAGTTAAACGTCATGATTTGCTCTGGTTTAGAGAACAAATTTCAATTTGTGATGGCTTCAATCTTGTTGACTTGTTGTGGACATCTATTATTCTCCACCTACATCAAAGATGAGTCAGCTATGAAAACCCAAAACAATATTATATGATAGTGAAAAAAAGATTTTCTTTTAATCTCATGTGTCATGCCATGACTTCATACATTATGGATGCTATTGGATTGATTATGGATAAATATGGATTTATGCAATACCTGCTGCTTGTACCAAACCCAGGCTTTTCCTTGCATCTGAATTACATTTCGAAAGGAAAAGCTCCATCCCTGGATCATAGTGCTAAAAAGCATAAAAAGCAGTTTGTTTTATCATATAAAAATTAATTTAGAACATCAGTCAAATTCTGATCTACCTGCCAACATGTCAGTGATCCATTTAAATGCAAAACGACAGAGAGAGGTTTGATGAAATGTAAATAAGGAAGGTGAAAGATCAGCCTTCTCAGCCTAAGGCAAACAAGAATGAGGAATGATTTGAGACGGTTCATGTTTTTCTTCGCTGATGGAAGCTGCTCTGAAAGAAGCAAGGCACATCTGTACACAGTGCGCAGTTAAAGCACATTAACACTGGAGTTTAGCCACGTTCCAAAACAGTGAGCTGCCTACATAGAGAACATTTTTTTGACTCCAAAGCCTCTTTGTCCAAGACAATATTCGGAAGACCTTTGGCACATCTACTGTAAAAGAAATATGACGAGTTTTAAGTTAACATCTTGATTTTTTTTAGGGACCCATTCTCACAGTTAACTAATTGCTTATTTGCATGCATATTTTTAACATATTAGCTGTTTAAAGCACACATTCTTGACCATATTCTACATCCCTAATCCTGCCCAATACCTAAACCTAACAAGTACTAACTATTATTAAGCAGCAAATTAGGAGTTTATTGACGCTAAAGTTGTAGTTACTGGTTTGTTAATAGCAAGAATCGTGCCTTAAAATAAAGTTTAAGGTTTATTATGGTGGAAGAAGAACCTTTAAATGATTAATTATTCACACTTCACTATCAAAAGGTCCTTTAAAAAAAAACAAAATTGGTTCTTCTACTGCACTCACTGAAGAAACTCGTTTTGAGCCTTTATTTTTAAGAGCGTAGGTCCCATAAGACATTCAAAGGCATATATTTTCACACTGGCTCCAGACACAAACCAGCAGAGAATAGACATAAAGAGAAATGAATCAAAATGAGTGTACATGAATACGGCCCTCTGATGACTCATTACAGGGTGCTGGTTAATTGAGACAGTCAGAGTGCTCTTTACAGTCAAGCAACTATCCACTCCACAATACCCTGCCCCTGGAGAACATCGCTGACACTCTTCAACCAACCCATTACACACATCTGGCTTTGGAGAGCCTGTAAGGGTCTACATCTGCAGAGCGTGCATGTCCAGCAGCGAGGGTGATTGAAGAGCATGCATGCACCAGCGCACACACGCCTTACACCACGGTCCACATTTGCTGTGTAAATCATTCCATGCTCAGAGGTGCTGTTAGCACATCATCATCATCAGGCATCCATATGGACACGGCAACACTTTGTCCCTGTGTCCCGTTTCTTTGGCAACCGTTCACAAGTGTGTTTGGTGAGCCCAACAGTGAGGTGAGAAACATCTTAACACGTTTTCAAGATGACCGCGTAAAACATTAGGTGGGATGAAAACAGTCGCTGTAAGAGGGAAAGATGTTTTCCTTTTATAAGATGGTTTTTAGGAATATCTCATTCAAAATTTTATAAAATCACAAATGCTCCTGTGCTGCATATTTTTTTCATTGCTAGATGATTGCCTTCAAAGTCAAAACCATTATTAAAAGTGCTAAGCCCAAATGATATTTTGGTTTAAATGTCATTTTCATTATCAGTATAGTACATGTGTACTGAACATGCTATTAAAAAAATGCATGCTCTGTACAAAGTTTGTGCACAAGGTGGAAACACTGGACCAGCCAGTCCTTTCATCTTTCATAGTCAAGGAAGACATGAAGGAAACAGAACAAAGACAAACCACTGGAGACCACAAAAATAACACATGACTGTATTAAAACATATCATGATAATTCACTCATCCCCATGGAAGTTCGTGTCTGTCTTTCTTCAGTTAAAAAAAGTGAATGTTTTTGAAGAAAAGATCTTCCTCCATACTGGACTTCAATGGGTTAAAGATCCATATTGCTGTTCAAACGCAGATTCAAAGGGCTCACAGTTCCAGCTAAGTAATAAAGGTCTTTTCTAGCAAAACAATTAAAAGGCCATTTTAAATTTAGTCTTGGCATGTTGGCTTTGTTAACAATGGGTTGGTGCTTCCACCTACGCCATGTGTGACCTTTTAAATGTGACTACGTAACGCATGGATTTTTGTGGATGCACCTCGCACAACCACTGCAGGAGGAGCATTTTATGGTTAAAAAGTATATAGATATTTACTTTATTTAGAAAATGACCAATTGTTTCGCTAGAAAAGACCCGTATTCCTTGGCGGGAATCATGTAGAGCCCTTTGTAGCTGCACTGAAATTGCAGTTTGGACCTTCAACCCATTGCGTCCCATTAAAGTATATTATAAGGAGAAAAATCCTGGAATTATTTCCTCAAACACCTTAATTTCTTATCACCTGACCAACCAAAGGCATGAACATCGTGGATGATGAGGGGTTGAGTAAATTATCAGGAAATCTTTGTTCCGGAAGTGAAATAATGCGACATTTGAACATTACATTGATAAATATGAAACATCAGTTAAATGGTTTCTAGATAGTTTCCAAGACTGTGATGATTTACATTGCAACTGCAAATTAGTCACCGTTTGCGCCCAAGTTAAAAAAAGCTGTGCATTTAATGTAAGTTTAAATATATTAGCCAGTTTCACAGACTTCTGTGATGGTTCGGACTGCAATTTGTAAATTAAATGGTCGCCTTGTCACTAAGTTTATCTAAAACCTTTCAGTAATGACACATTTCTGGCATTGCGATACCAAAAACAGTCTTTGAGGAAAATGTTTTTAAGACAGATGGCACTCTGTCACTTACAAACGTCAAAATTCTGGCGTTAAATGCAGTGTGAATCCTCTAAATTATCATTCCGTGTTTGTACAGACACTCCCGGTGGTTAAAACAGCGCTGACTATACAACGTTTTGGCATTTCACCACTGTAAACAGGAAACACGAACGCCAACAGTTTAACAGTAGCGACTGCAAATGCATTATAGCAGGCAAACCTCCGTTGACAGTTGTGGCAAGTTGTGTTCATGCTCATTAGTGGCTGTATAAAATGACGCATTAAAAAAGACGATAAATGCTAAATACAGTTTCGTGAGATGTTTATGTCCAGTAAATTCTCAATTCACTGCCCAATAACAAGTGTGGTGAAAAGTTAATTTTCTAGAAGGCTATAGTTCAGCTCCTCCGGGGCTGGTTGAAAGATGGTTTGGTTGAGCAGACGATGAGAAAACGAGGCGAGAGCGGGAGAGAAAATTGAGGGGAGTTCAGGGACCGGTTTTACAGCCAGATAACTCGCCTTTGCTGTGTAAGCCACACACCCCAGTGAGCAGTTTACTCTCCATTAAATGACACAAACACTGACCCGGTGCCTGGTTTCGTGCACAATACAGGCATCTTTACCAGACAATAAGCTCAACATTGCAGTCCACTGATGGGGAATCAGTCAGCTAAGTGCCATTGAAAGGATTATCACGGTTCTCTTGAAAGTACCTGCTCTTTGGGGTCCGTATCTTCAAATAAGAAAGCCTCATGAAAAACACATGAAAACATGGAGGACTGTCAAGTAGAAAAACACAGATTTACAAGTGTAAAAGATGATCCTGATCCTGTTTTGGAACAGGCAGTGCAGAGGAATAATGCTCCGAGGACACAAGAGGATAGGGGAGTGCCGCCAGGTGTGGCTTTGTGCCTCCACACAAGCTCCATTCTGTGACAATCTGGCCACCGCTGAGGAATAACGCCCAGCGCAGGGAGTGTCTGAAACAACAGCGTGTCTGTCTGTCAATGCTGAACTCCCATTAGCCCCATCAGCCGCTTTTTCATGGAGTGTTAGATTACAAGTCCCGTGGAGAGGATGGTTTGTTTGTTTATTATTGGGTCTTTAGAGCTGACTGCCCCACGCTGTGCTGTCAAGTGCCCTACAAAATAGAATAAAGACCGATCTCGACTCAATAAGATGCCAAATTCGGGATTTATGCTTATTGTCATCATGGCACTTTAAGTTTATACATACAAGGAAACCTAAATGATTTATTCTGCCGACAGGGTTCTTTATGCACAAAAGCTCGCTAATAAAAACCAAGCTGTGGACAATGTTTGCATATGTCAGAGACAAAAATTGTCAAATTGGACTGACCACAAATTGGACAAGGATGTATACTTTCATCTTTAGCATTGCTGCAAAGGGACACCTACAGTGGAACTTTGCTGCTCTTTGACCAACTAAAGGAGAACTTGCTAAGCAAATTAGTCACCATCGACAAACAATTCATAGAATGTTTCTGTATACTGCACACAAAATGGCAAGAGCTTTTTCAAAATGACAAGCTTTAATCTGATTGGCTGTTTTTTACACAACTTTTGGGAGTTAGAAACCTGGTTAAGCTTTTGTTTACAAGTTCCCTGGCTAGTACCAACGACCTCCAGTGAAAAATGTTCACTAGATTCGACAAAGTTTGTGGGATTCACGGTATTGAATCCTTAAACAGTTTTGTGAATTGAAGATTTCACTGAAAACACATGCATATTTGTTGTCAATTTTTCAGAAACGCCGCTTTCAAAAATCTAATTTTGGTCACATAGACAGATTTGACTCAAACAAAACGCTTTAGGGTTTCAATTAAGCAATTAATTTGAGAGATTCATTCACCCTGCATCCCAACTGCCAGGAATCGTGTAAAGGCAGAAAATCAGAACAGAGCTTGGCACATCGAGAAAAAACGCTTTCCATTTTGAGAAGGATGAGGCTAGGAAGCATGTAACTTCAGTGGTTGAGGGCTCAAATCTCCACACTACAGCTACGAGCAGATCAACAACACAGTTTGCAGAGAAAAAATGCTGACCGGAGAGAGATTTGCCAATCTTCTCCACTGACAGACTGATAACCACTGCTGTGAGGAGATACTTACAACCGATAGAGCGGATTAAAAATAAGCCAATGTCATAAAGTGGCGATCGTAAACCAGAGACCACAACAAAAACCTGGATTCAAAATTTGAAGGTTTACATTTTAATATTTGTATAAAAGTTTTTCTTCCTTCAAACATCTCCATTACTTGAAATAAAGTAAATCTTAAATTAAATAGAGTACAAAACAATTACATTTATTTCAATGCAAATAGTTGGCTATGGAAACATTTCCAATTTTAAATTTTGTTTAACAGTAAAGAAAGAAATGCTTCTTTAAGTCATGACACAGACTCAAACTTCTGAACTAACTGTTGAATGCCAGACCAGAATATAAACAAAACACTAGGAAAAGAATAGCACTTTAAAAGGTACTAAAATCCAAATGGCCACAGAAATGTTCTCTCCACCTGAGAACAGCCCCAAGATTTAAATACACTTGACTTGTCTGTAACTAATTCAAAGCCTAGAGGCTCTTTAGAGATGCATGTGCCTCGCAGGCCTAGCATGTGGCGCACTTTTCATTGCAGGTAAGTGCGGAGCGCTCCTCCAGCAAACACTATCATCTCACTGACAGCCAGAGCGCTGTCTCTCAGACATTTGAAACCCCAGCAAGTGGAAGTGAGAACGCAAGATGTGGACAGACAAAAAAAAAGGAAAAGACTCAAGACACAGTGGGAGGCAGGAGATAGGAAAACTGCAGCAAAATAGAGGCAGAGGATCGAGCGTGATAGATGTACAACACCACAAAGATAGCAGGAAAAAGAGAGGGGAAAAAACAGATGGAGTGAGGTGACAGGAAAGAGAGAAAGCCGACAGACAGGCAGAAAGAGATCTGCAGCTCTCTGGCCCATAGCCAGGGAGGGTGAGGATCAATCTGTCTCTGACTATGCCAGAAGTCTCCATGAATAATGCAGCCTCATTCCCAGGCGTAGTCCTGTCTGTAATCTGCATAGCGGGAACGATTTTACCCCCAGGTTGCTGTTCCGCACAATCACCGCCGGCCTTTGTTTATTTATTTATTTACTTTAGTTCATCAGGACGCACAGACCCGTAAGATCACAGTCATTTCCTGACGGCTGAGCTCCACGTGCCGAGCGGACGTGAGGCACTGATGAATTAGCGCAGAACTCTCCTCATTTCTCTGTTTATTGCTTGTATGTTTGCGTGTGTGTGTGCATTAAAAGAGAAAAACACATTCATTTACTCATAAAGAAACGTCCTGGAATTCTGTCCAAACTCAAAAGAATACAATGTAAAATGATGTACAACATAAACAAAATTAAGCCTATTTTTAAGAACACAAAGATTATTCAGCATATTTTGCATAACCATATTTTCATGCCTACAATAAACAGTTATTTTATATATATATATATATATATATATATATATCTTTTTGCATTTTTGTTTGCATACATGTAACAATAAATAAATAAATATATATATATATATATATATATACACACACACACACATATTACCAAATTTAAAAATGTGTTCTATTTTCCTATATTTTTAAGAATTAATATAAAGCTTCCCTTACAAACTAAAATCCTATTAAATACTGTAAAATACGATTAAAATCAACATTTTTATTTTTAATATTTTAAAATACATTTTTCTCTGGTAAAAATAAAGTAGAATTTTCCGCATCCTTACTCCAGTGTTCATTGTGGCACTCAGAAATCATTCTAATGTGCTGATTTTGAGTTTTTACCATCATAAGTCTTAAAAAACAGTTGACTTGATAAAAATTTTGGGTGGAAAATGTAGTACTCATTGATAAATAGATGATAACTTGATAAATTGAAAATCAGATCTTTATTATCACTTTCATCAATTTCATCACTTTCATGTATCCTGGCTAACTAAAGAATTAATGAAAAAACGTTTACTGTAAATTTAGGAATGCTTAAGTGGATTTACACCATACAATCACACACACGCACACTCATGTACACACACATATTTTTCATACCAGACTGTTATTTTGTGCACTGTAGCTGTCCTTTAGCTATGCTCTGTGCAGAATACAAACAATGCTATTTACCGTGATAGCAGAGCTTAGCTGGCTTAGAAGAAAGTTTGTCATATTTTAAATTTTCGCAAAAGATTAAGTCTCTCAAAGCCTGAGAGCCGAGGTGCAGTAAACAGTACACATACTCCACTCGTCTGCCTTCTGCTCTGTCAAACGCACCAAGGAGTGAGAACAACACCTGGAAAACACTGATCTTGTCTCAGTTTCTGCCTCTCTTCCCGCCAGGTTTGCTGTGAGTGTGTCTCTGTGACTTTATGTGTCAGTAAACGAGTATGTCTGTCTGTTTTTGAGGGGTGGAGAACTTCAGGAGCCAGACGGATTAGTGTCTTTCTGTCTTATTAAAAAAAAAAAAAAAAATAAATGTCAAAATTGAAATGCAGAGTCACTGGATTTGGCCTGGAATGCAAAATGAGTGATTTCATCATTGCCTAAAACAGTTTCAAACATTCCACTCCTCCAGAAAAAAGGTGAACCTTTGTTTCTTAGAGAAAACCTCCCCTTTGGCGCAATACTTGTTATGTTTTTCAGGTTAAGACAACAGATAAGAGTAAAATGCCAAGAGTTCAACACAAAGGAAAGAACAGACCGTTCGAATACCTTCATCCCCTTTGATACTGAGCTGCATTCATTGAACAACATGGCTAACTGTGTTATTTCTTACAGATGTAAAATGAGATTTCCCAACTGAATTCCTCTCCAGATTAAGTGTCCCTCTAAAAGCGAACAAGCAAACCTTGAATCTTAGCTTTTCAAACACTGCACTTAGTCATTGTAAAAAAAAAAAAGCTCATCATTGGCCCATTCTGACTGTATACAGAATGTCTTAATAAACAGGATTGATTTTCTACGGCTTTCTCAACCGTAAGGTCTACATATGTATCGATCACAACTGTCGGGTCATGGCACCAGATCTAGAGAAGCTCCACAGCTAACTATTTAATACAGCAAACAGCTGTATACTGATGGAAATCAGAGTATTTATGAACCTCATGGAGAAACAAATCACAGGATTTAGCTCTTACTATAGGAACAAAAGATAGATTAACCCAAAACTTCAAGCTTTAAATAGCAGTTTTAATATTCTACAGGTTTCCTTTTGGGAAAATCCAGCTAATTTGTATCATCTTTATTGGTGCAGTTAAAGGTTTAGTCCTCCAAACATGTCATTTTTAAATTCTGTCATTAATAAGGCCTACTCACCCTCATATCGTATATTTTCAGACTCTCCATATACAGCAACAGAACTAGCTATGAGAATTATTTTTGGGCACACAGAAAACAACGCATGGCATAGTACAAAGACTGACAAGGAAGAAAAGAAAATGTTGAATAAATTCATTACTTATGTTGTCTTTGTGCACAAAAAGTATTAACATCATGGTTAATCCACTGATGTCACATGTCCTTACTACCTTTCTGCGCCTTGAACATGGTAGTTGCTGCCTATGCAGGGTCCGAAACTTCTCAGATTTCATAAAAAATTGGTGTTCTGTAAATAAATGAAAGTCTTATTGGTTTGGAACAACATGAAGGTGAGTAATTAATGACATAATTTTAGTTTTTGGGTGAACTATCCTTTTAAATAACTACTGTACAAGTATTCAATTTAGCAAGGGAATTGAAATCTGCTTGGTCGATCACGTGGTCTTCCGGTGTTGGCACCAAAGTTAACATAATAATCCATGTCGATCATGCAGGTCAAAGTTGGTGTGTTCCAAAACAAGCTTGACCACTTTAAGCTGGTTTCAACATTAAAATGAGTTTTTAATGATAAAAGAACATTAATTTTGCAAACTAGGAACCTCACGCTCAAATTATAAAAATGATAAACCTCACTAAAAGTAGAGGATATAACTTAAGAATACTTACAGAATAACTCAGTACTACACTCCACCCACACATGGAAACTATTTTGCCAATTTATGCCAGTTTAACACCCACAAACTCTTCACTCATTGTAATTCAATTCAATTCTATTCTATTTGTATAGCACTTTTCATGATACATATCATTGCAAAGCAACTTTACATCAAAGTAATTACAGTATAGTTTACTGTACAGTTTTACAGTATATGTAGTAGTAACCAGTCAGTCAGCCTGTCATGCTCTAGTCTCTGGGTCTGGTGGACCAGTCTTCATTAAAAGTAAGACAGTGAATGAGCGGTCTTGTTTTGAAAGGAGTTGGGAGTGTGATATGAGCGGTTCAGATGGAAAAGTAGATGAAATAGCTCAACCGAGAGTGTGATTTAAAAAGGCTCTGTTCAGAAGGAAATCGGCACCCTGTGTGAGGAAATGACTAGAGAGATTGCACAACGCTGGGTTAAAAATGAAAAGAGAAGCTTAAGCTTCTTGGGTGCAACGGCCTCATTTCTATGATCAGGTCGCTTGAGTCCCAGATTTCCCAGAGCATTAAACTTGAATATGAATTACTTCATATCATCTTTTTTTTTTTTCATGTAACGCAAACATCGCTATTACAATTGCTCATACTTAGAGTTTGAACAAACCATGAAAGTTAAGCATCAAACTTGGGTGTATAACTCATCTCACTACAGAAATGAATGATACCTCTCTTCCAGTGATGATTTTAGGAAAGGTGCGCTGTACTTTTCTAAGTGAGCAGCCTTAATTATTGTATTTTTTTTTTGCTTGATGGATGATAAAACGTTGAAAAAAAATCTCATCGATTCATATTTGATCATACCTAGAGACAAAGTCATATATCACTGGATTACCACATGCCATTTTTTACATTTTACATAAACTTGTCATAAAAATTCATGTGGGTCAGGAGAGGTCGTTACTATGATTTTTTCTGTTTTTTTTTCTTTTTTGGATTATTGTATTATTATTACATGTTGTCGGCTGCACCACATGATGAATTTAAGATGGAGGACATAAAACAAACAAACAAAACAATACAGTATTACTGTGTAGAAAAGCACAGTAAATACATTAACATCAAGTAAATTATGCCAAACTACTTTGTTTGCAAGAATTGTATTATTTTAATTCATTATTATTATAATATCAGAAACAGTTGTAGTATCCACCTCACAAAATAAAAATAAAATAAAAGTATTTTTACAGTATTTCCGTTACAGTATTACCGTTTTTCGGCAGCTTGTCTATGCTTCGAAAAACCAATCTATGATATTAAACAGTTGATGAAAGGAAGAAAACAAAACAATTCTGTGAGCTGACAGAAAAATATGTGATGCAAAGTATGATTCATTACCAAAGTGACAAAAGAAACACAGCAAGCTCTAGACATCTCATCTCCGCATTATTATAGGCTGGTAAGAGGTGCTTTTAATGCAGGAACCAATTACGAACAGCGACTCGGTCTGATAAGCCAGAGGCTCGAACATCCAAATACTCCGGCAGTGGTATTACATGATGAATCAAACAACGAACGCCAACGCAATCTTTTCTGTCCCCTCCACAATAACCTCAAATGTTACGAAGATAAAAAACAGACCTCTCACAGGGTTGTAACTGTGCTTCAGGACAGAAAGTTGACTCCGGCGTCTTCCCCGTCCTTCAGTCTTTTTCTCTCTTTCACTCTATCCTGACATTCATTGGCCCCATCGTTCTCTGCGTTTTTCTCACTGTCCTTGATGCGCGTCATCCCGCTACCTGCTGCAACGCCACACTTCCTGCATTCCAGCACATGGCCAGTCATGCAGAACGCAGAACGCTCAAAGTCACAAACGATTTCCTAACATGTGTTCCGCTGGGTTATTAATAAACACGGAGGGACGGAGCAAGGCCCGGCTCTGGGCAGGAATAGCACTTAAAGAACTTAAACAGACTGGAAATCAACAGAAGAGCACCTATGTGAAGCTGGATTACACAACCCATCGCAGTAGGTCTTTTCGCCCCCTGTGAGAGTTACGGGAAATGAGAAGGAAATGGGGGTTACCTCAGATTAGGGGACATGCCCCTGGAAGAATATTTGCCATTACACAACAACAACATGGATCTATTCGCCTGGCCTCTGAAAACGAGACTCTGGTGTTTCAGCTAGTTGTGGCTGGGTTGTATTTGAGGGCCATTAGAACATGCTATTACATTTAAGTTTCAGGTCAGGGCGCTCCACCAAAGAGAAAAAGAGTGACACGCAGCCACTTTCCTTTCTTGCCCTCATTCACCTCCTTTATGTTTTCTTTGAGTGCAGTTTCTCTTGGGAAGCACACAGTTTCAACAGTATCCACAGTATCCACATGATATTGTTAAGAAGAATGCACAATATTGACTGGTACTAGGATATTTAAATGATCAACATTGGTTCGAATTAAGCAGCAATTAATCATTAAAAAGTTATGAATGAATGATATAATGAATTTTTTTTTTTTAACAGCCAGCGTCATTTTATCACTACAGACATACCATGGTAATCAAACCCGTTTCAGAACAGGAAAAAAATAAATATATTTTTATTCCCATTCCTATATTTGCCTGAGGCCCCAAATTCACTAAATCCACCCCTGCATGCGCAATGCCACAAATTGACTTGCACTCTTTCAGCATTCTTCTCGCGCATACACTGTTGTACGCGGACAGTCCATGCGGTCTCAAAAAAATTGCCTGCACGCGAACAGGGAGCACTGCTGTCCACAAGACCCTCCTGATGATGAAAATGACATAATGCAGATGGCTGAAGTATACTTTGGCTGTCAGTTTGTGCCAAAGTAATTTGCAGTGTTCACATTTTGTTTATTATTGCATGTAATTCATTAAAATAGTTTTATTTCAAATAAGTTGATTACAAAATGCACCTACATTTTTTTTGGGAATCTTTTTGTTGAATAAAATGTTAATAAGTATCTTGTCTCACCCCTTATACAGTACATATATACACTAGGGATGCAATGGTTTTCGGTGGTTTATCGAATCGTTCGGTTCGCCCTGTTAAGTTCGGCACACCCACGTGAACCGCAATATTTCGGTAACCTATTTGAGGCATTAAACTTTCATTTTAATTAAAACGGGTATTTTCTGTTTATTAAGCGCATAGACAATCAGGCGTTGGTCAGAAATTCTCAAAATTAGTTATGGGTCGTTCTTGGACGATTCGTTCATTTTGAATGACTCTTTAATGTGACTCGGGAAGAACGAGTCGTCTCGTGGGAGTGATTCGTTCAGTCGCGCACGGCTCAGGATGCATAG
>JAUCMU010000033.1:15671482-15685127 GCA_032275025.1 Enteromius treurensis
TGTAGAGGTCAATTTTCAATAAGATTTAAAGGTACACAGATATGGAACAGATTCTCTCATGTGGCGAGTCAATGCACCTCCATAGAGAGCTTTAAAAGAGCTATAAAAGGTTTGCTGATGAAATAGCTTGTGCAACTACTTGATTCTGTATTTTTCCGTTTATTATTTTTTTATCTTATTGTTACAGTAGATGCTTGTTCATTTATTACTAGTATTGTTGAGATATATATTTTAGTTTGTTGTATTATTGTGTTTTTGTATTTCTTGGTTATGCTTTATTTATTTTTTTGGTGGAGACTATAGATAAGCCTTTTTGGCTTTTTGCCTTCTCCGGCACTGAATATGTATTAGTATGTTCTTGGTGTTTGTATTTTCCTTTTTGTGCAAATAAATAAGTTGCTGTTGTATAATAGTATTTATAGTAGTTTTTGCACTTAAATCTATTATAATTATGTAGGTAACTTTAATGCTGAGTTTTTACTGTAGTATTTTTACATTCTTTTACATTCAAAGTAGTAATATATATTTTACTTTGCATATATTTACATCCTGATGAATTCTGAACAGAGAGAACTGGTGGGTTCAAATGAATGCCCATTTTTGTTGTTTCTTTGATTTATGTTTAAACAATAATAATAACTTTAAACTTTGTCTAAAAAGAAGCAAAAAGCATCAAAGTAAAACAGAAAATGCTGGAAAAATAATATGTGTGGACTGTGAAGACATTTCTATGAATATAAATAATATGCATTTGCTTAAGGATGATGCTTTCCAAAACACGCAGCTGTTTTTAGTTTCCACTCTTGTCATATTGCATTTTTTTTTCTTTTTCCTAAGCGAGTGTCCTTCCTTTCCTCTCTCCTTTAAATTCTCTTACCCTTCCAATGAACTCTGCCGCTCCACACATAACAGCTCTCAGAAAAATGTGGATGAATATATCATATGAATGAGCACAACTCCACGCAGTGAAAACTGTTCAAAGATTAAAGAGGGTCCAATCATTTATTGCAAAGTGCTCATTTATGCCACTCTTAATGGCCTAGATTCTTGCCATTTACTCCTTGATATCATCATATTTGTAAGGTTGCAGTTTGTGAGCTTCCCCGAGGCTTGTTCTTACAATAACTGAGGGCGTCCCCCAGCGCGATGACTTACTGCTCGGGTTGTGTATCATTCCCATAATGCCTTAGAGCATCATTACTGACACTGAATAAAAAAAAATAGAGAAGTAGGAAAACCTCGAACCCAACCTAAGTTGCAATATGTGCATTTAATTTGATAACATTTGCTCTAACTAGAAAAGGACTGTTAAGTGTCAAAATGGTAATGCGTCTATTTTTGAAAAAAAAAAAAAAAAAAAAAAAATTCTCTTACTTAGAAATCGTGGAGGGGTTTAGAATTTCCAGCATATGTGCATTTTTCATTGTGAGAGACAGAATCTAAAAAGAAAAATCTGGAACTCACATTGTATGATTTTTTAACAATTTATTTGGGATCTACTGTGTCAAATTAGTTTTTAATCACTTGCTTATCAGCCAGATTTCTGACCCTCAAAGACCTGTTATTTTGCTTTTAAATAGTCCAGCTACACTCTACACACAGTAGCAACATGAGCAAAACCAAAGAGCTTTCAAAAGACACAAGAGACAAAATTGTAGACCTTCACAGAGCTGGAAAGGGCCATGGAGCAATTGCCAAGCAGCTTGGTGGAAAAAGAACAACTGTTGAAGCAATTGTCAGAAAATGGAAGAGGCTAATGATGACTGTCAATGTCCCTCAGACTGGGGCCCCACGAAGATCTCTCCTTGTGGGGTATCAATGATGCTAAGAATGGTGAAGAATCAGCCCAGAACTATACGGGAGGAGCAGGTCAATGCCGTGAAGAGATCCAGAGGAGTTATGGGAGAAAGTCCTGTGCTCATATGAGACCAAATTAGAACTTTTTGGTCCTAACTCCATTCGCCGTGTTTGGAGGAAGAAGAATGATGAGTATCACCCCCATTAATACCATACCTACAGCATGGGGCTGGAAGCATCATCTCTGGGGGTGTTTTTCTGCACAGGGGACAGGACAACTGCACTGTATTAAGGAGAGGATGAACTGGGCCATATATTGTGACATATTGGGCAAAAACCTCCTTCCCTCACTCAGAGCATTAAAGATGGGTTATGATTGGGTCTTCAAACATGACAATGACCCAAAGCACACAGCCAGGAAAACCAAGGGGTGACTCCGTAAGAAGCATATCAAGGTTCTAGAGAGACCTAACCAGTCTCCAGTCCTAAATCCAATTGAAAATCTTTGTAGGGAGCTGAAACTCCGTGTTGCTGAGTGACAGCCCCGAAACCTGACAGATCTAGAGAAGATCTGTACGGAGGAGTGGGCCAAAGTCCTACCTGCAGTGTGTGCAAACCTGGTGAAGAACTACAGGAACCGTTTGTAATTGTTAACAAATCTAATAAATTGTTAAAAAATCATACAATGTGATTTCCGGATTTTTGTTTTTAGATTCTATCTCTCACGGTGGAAAATTGTAAACCCTTCTATGATTTTTAAGTAAGAGAACTTGCAAAACCACAGGGTGATCAAATACATTTTGATATATACATATATATATATTGACAGTTACCGATCAGCGTTGCCCTGGCAACAAACCAGCACCACCTGGAACTCGTTTGCCCGGGCCAATCGTTCATGGCTGAGCGAAAGACGAACACCAACGCGGAAGTAACGAGCTACGACTCCAAACAAGACGCTGTTTGACTTACCTTTCCTTTGTTTAAATAGTTCTCGCCGTGAACGAGCAGCCCGGGCCACTAAAGGACGAGCACGTTGAACCTAAAGGAGAAGGAAACGGGATCCACGAGTCACTCAGAGCACCGCCAGCATCAACAGCACAGTACTTTGTCACTTACCTGCACTTGTCAATAAATGCACTTGTGTTCACTTCAACTGTTGTCTGTCGTGTTCTCTAGCGCCTTGGATCACACTGGTGGAGAATGCGGGCATTACACCTGGCCTAGAGACCGACAGAAAAAAAAAAGGATTATCAAGTGAACACTCATCTCCGTCATTTAGAAACATTTTTTTTCAGTTTTTTTTCTCCATCTCACAGGCGAGCGTCTCTCTCCCCCATCAACGCCAAGATGCAAGATTATCTCAGACAGCTCACTGAGATCAGCGCGCGCCAGCAGCAGTACTTTGAACATTTGGCAGAGCGCCAGGGAAATGTGGAAGAGCGAGTGACAGAGCTGCGCTTCATGGCCGCCCAAACCACACCGCTCCCGGACCCACGCTCCGCAGCATGCCGTTTGTTACCTAAATTAACGGGAGATGATGATGTAGAAACATACCTCCGCATGTTTGAAGCCACCGAGGCCACGGAGGGGTGGCCACGAGATACTTGGGCTGTGGCACTTGCACCACTGCTGTCCGGTGAAGTGCAGAGGGCATATTTTTCGCTTTCCCTGACCCATATCTATGATTATGGCCGCCTGAAGGAGGAGAAACTTTCCCGGCTCTGTCTTTCTTCAACAACAGCAGCCCAGTTATTCCACGACTGGGAATATAAAGTCCGCCTCCCAGCCCGTGCACAAGCTGCAGACCTGAAACGACTCGCCGAGCACTGGCTGCTTAAGGAAGACACCACCGCTGGTCAGGTGGTGGAGAAAATAGTCGTGGATAAACTGTTGCACGCTCTGCCACGTTCCATCCGCCAAGCGGCCAGAATGAGGGGACCCTGTGACATCAATGAGCTGGTGGAGGCGATCGAGCTGGCTGACGCCGCCTACCATCGCGACACGGGGGAGAGAGGACACCCGGCCCATAGTACAGAGGCCCGTAAGTCCCCGGGATGAGCCGATGCCAACCGACCCATCGACGCAGAGAACCAAGAAGTGGATGGCGGGCTGGGCTGTCCACACGGGGGTACCAAAGAAACGTCCCGGGTCTCCGTTGTCATCCAGGGAAAAAATTACCGAGCGGTCCTGGATTCCGGCAGCAGCATTACCCTCGTCAGACCAGAGGTGGTAGGACCCCGGCCAGCGACAAGAAGCACACTCCCGGTCACCTGTGTTCATGGAGACACCCGACTGGGTGCCCACATGCCCCATCGACATCAAATGTGGAGCTGCCCAAACCACCGTGGAAGTAGGAGTCATCCACGACTTACCGGTACCTGTGTTGCTGGGACGAGACTGGTCGGGGTTCAAGGACGCCTTAGCCACCGCAGCGCAGCCCTGCCGCCCAACACGACGACGTCGACGCCGGCCATCCCGGGGAGCGAGACCAGCCTTCGCCACAACAGAGAGCGGGAGAGATGGTGAACCTTCGGGGTGGCCCAGAGCAAGGACGACCGGCTAAAACACTGCTGGAAGCAGGTCCAGGTGGTGGAGGACCGTGAAATCCACCCGGCTCCTCACCCTCTCCCGCACTTCATTTTCCGGTACAGCCTTCTGTACTGTGTGGCCCAGAGGAGGGGGGAGGAAAAGCAGCTGCTGGTTGTACCAAAGACCAAAATGGAGACGATCCTGGAACTAGCGCACTCACATCCTATGGCCGGACACATGGGGGCCGACAACATGGCCCAACGCATCCGGGAACGTTTTCACTGGCCAGGTCTCGAGGCAGAGGTGAAAAGGTTCTGCGCGGCCTGCCCGACCTGTCAGCTCACCTCACCGAAGAAACCTCCCCCTAGTCCTCTCATGCCTCTACCCATCATAGGGGTGCCCTTCGAGCGTTTCGCTATGGATCTCGTGGGGCCGCTGCTGAAGTCAAGCCGGGGTCACGAACACATCCTGGTGATCGTCGACTACGCGACTTGGTACCTGGAAGCCATCCCTCTCAGAAAGGCCACGTCTGAAGCCATCGCCCAAGAGCTATTTCTCCTTGCCAGTCGCGTAGGGATACCATCAGAGATCCTGACTGACCAGGGAACCCCCTTCATGTCCCTGCTAATGGCTGACCTGTGCCGCCTGCTGAAGATCGATCAAGTCAAGACCTCGGTGTACCACCCTCAAACAGACGGACTGGTAGAAAGATTTAACCAAACAACCAAACAGATGCTCCGGCGGGTGGCGTCCGAGGAAAGAAAAGACTGGGACCAGCTCCTGTCCTACGTCCTCTTCTGGGTCCAGGAGGTACCCCAAGCCTCTGCTCTTCAGACGCCAGCCCTGGAGCCTCCTGAATGTGGCTCGAGAGGCCTGGGAATAGCAGCCGGCACCCTATCGTACCATGATTGAACACGTCCGGGAGATGCGAGAGAAGATCGACAGGGTCATGCTGTTAGTCCGGGAGCACCTGGTTCAAGCCCAGCAGGCCCAACAACGCCACTACAATGGGGCGGCCCAACCGCCGGTGTTCCATCCGGGAAACCGAGTGATGGTCCTGGTCCGTAACGCTGCATGTAAGTTCCTCGCCCAGTGGCAGGGGCCGTACACAGTGGAGGAACAAGTAGGCCCCATCAATTACCAAGTACGATAACCTGGAAGACGGAGAACCGCCCAGTTGTACCGCATCAACTTGCTCAAGCGATGGGTCAGGGACCGGGACCAAGTGGCGGCACTCGCCCTCCCACAACCCGCAGTTGTTGATATGGATCCACACCTCTTGGCCGCCCAGAAGTCGGAGCTGAGGCACCTGGTCAGTCAGTACCATGATGTGTCCTCGGAGACCCCAGGCTGAGGTGCTGCAGCACAATATTATCACCAACCCAAGAGTCATCGTCCGGCAGCGGCCCTATCGAATCCCGGAGGCCCGTCGGCAAGCTGTGGAGGTAGAAATCCAATAGATGCTCAAGCTGGGGGTAATCGAGCCGTCCCGGAGTCCCTGGTCCAGCCCGATATTCCTGGTACTGAAGCCAGACGGAACCCTCAGATTTTGTAATGACTACCAGCGCCTCAACGAAGTCTCACAGTTCGACAGCTATCCCATGCCCTGGGTGGATGAGCTGCTGGAATGGTAGGGAAGGGCCCGGTACATCACCACACTTGACCTAAAGAAAGGCTACTGGCAGGTCCCGTTGTCGGAGGAAGCAAAGCCCAAGACCGCGTTCTCCACGCCCTCTGGGCACTGGCAATACCGGACCCTTCCCTTCGGGCTTCACAGGGCGCTAGCCACGTTTCAGCGGCTCATGGATGTCATCCTCTGGCCCCACCAGGAGTATGCCGCCGCCTACATTGACGATGTGGTAATCCACTCTGAGGCATGGGAGGATCATCTGAAACGACTGCGGAGGGCTCTGTCTGAGCTTAGGAGGGCTGGACTAACCGCCAACCACCGCAAATGCCATCTTGCAAGGTCCGAAGTGAAGTACCTGGGTTTTACCATCGGACGAGGACTAGTCAAGCCACAAGAAAAAAGGTCCAAACGGTCAGGGAGGCTTTACGACCCACGACGAAAACCCAGGTACGAGCCTTCTTGGGGTTGGCGGGGTCCTATAGATGTTTTATCCCCAGCTTTTTCTCCATAGCTGCCCCCCTGTCAGACCTGACCAGAAAGGGGCACCCTGAGCGAATCCAGTGGACGGATCAGACCGAGGAAGCGTTCCAGGCCCTGAAGAAGGCTCTGACCTCCGAGCCCGTTCTCCACGCTCAAGTGTGTGGTGATAGTTACCGATCAGCGTCGCCCTGGCAACAAACCAGCACCACCTGGAACTCGTTTGCCCGGGCCAATCATTCACGGCTGAGTGAATATAAAAGACGAACACCAACGCGGAATTAATGAGCTACGACTCCAAACAAGACGCTGTTTGACTTACCTTTCCTTTGTTTACAGAGTTCTCGCCATGACCGAGCAGCTCGGGCCACTAAAAGACTTCACGGAGCACCGCACACGAGCACGTTGAACCTAAAGGAGAAGGAAAAGGGATCCACGAGTCACTCAGAGCACCGCCAGCATCAACAACACAGTACTTTGTCACTTACCTGCACTTATCAGTAAATCCACCCTCTGGGGTTTTGTGTTCACTTCAACTGTTGTCTGTCGTGTTCTCTAGTGCCAGGGATCACAATACATATATATAACAGAATAAACTATATTCAGAGACAATTGGGTTTTATTGTTGTGTTTACTTGTCAGTGCTGTGGTGCTTTATATATTGAAATGTATAATAAAAAAAAAAATATATATTAAGTTTGAATTACTTTGTTTATCTTTTGTAGGTGTGTCAAGAATTGCTCAAGAATGATACAATCTGCAGTAACCCTGAGCACCATAAAGGGGACGAGGAGGTTCAGACGACAGCCTCCTACATCATGCTTCTGTTCAACGCCACCCTCAGCCTGGTTTCCATTTCTCCCGCCATAATGCTGGGCTCATGGTCTGACCGTGCTGGCCGGCGCTGGGTCATGGTGCTCCCATCTCTGCTATCTCTGTTGAGTGGGGGTTTGCTCTTGGCCATAGACTCGTTGGAAAACATCAGTGTTTACTGGACCCTGATCGCTGCTGCCCTAACAGGCCTGACAGGCGGATATGTCTCCATTTTCCTCAGCTCATTCAGCTACCTGGCGGACCTGACCATGGGCTCCAGCTCCATCCGCACTTTACGCATGGCAGTGGCTGAGTCCATGATATTCGTTGGAGGAACTGTGGGCTTTCTACTGGGTGGATTCTTGGAGCAAGAATTCGGACTCCAGGCAGCGTTCGGGGCCTACATTGGCTGCCACGCCCTCGTGGTGCTTTATATTGGGCTTTGGCTGAGAGACCCTACAATGGGAGACAATGCATGTATAGTTCCCTATGAAGAGGATACAGTGGAGCAAGGTTCTCAAGCAGACAAGTCCTGTCTGTTTATCCTAAAGTACGCCAAGCTGTCTTTCAAAGCAGTGCTCAAGAGGAGGTCAGGGCAGGACAGACTGAAATTGCACTTTCTCATTCTCTGCACCTTCATAAATAATCTGGTGTCTGTTGGTCAGTGCAACCTCACACATACACTTACACAAACATATGCACTACAGGCCAGCGTGGAAGAATTGTAGAAACAACTTTCACACAAAACTGTGTGAAAAAAAAAATCTGAAAAAAGGTCTGAAATAGTAATTTCTCTCAAAATTAACTCCAGTAATCTTACTTTTATTTGCACTATTTTACAGTGTTTATATTCATTGTCAATGTTATGTAGGTACATCTCAAGAAATCTATCAAGAATGGAATTTATTTACATTTTTACATTATGACAGTTTTCATGATGAAATCATATGTAAAACAGTGCATTACATTACAGAGTTTCTGTAATGTATTGTAATTGTAATATGTTTTTTTATTAATTTAATTTTATTATTTTAAAATCAGCTATATTATAAATATTTTTAATATACATGGTTTAATACTGTATATTATGAATACAAATATTACCATCTATAATTTTTATATATAATTTTTTAACTTTTTAATTGCTTACATTTTCTTTTTGGCAAGTAATTATATTATAATATAATACTATTTTAATTAAGTTACTGAAAATCTATTCTATAAAACACTTTTTTATCTACATTTTTATATTTACTATTCATAATTCATTGTATTATTTTTACTGTATGTTTTAATATTTAATATTTTTATTAATTATAATTATTTTAATCTTAAATTGTATTTTATTTTTTATATGTTTTATGTTTACATATGTTATTTTAAAATAATAATACAAATAAATTAATTCAATTATAACAAAAACTATATATATTTTTCAGGCTTTAAGCTTAAGCTTTAATCAATTCATACATAAACCCCCAGTTTGACTGACAAGGCTTAAGCTAGTCACAGACTAAATTGCATGTTTAAGCTTTCTCAGATGAAAATATCTTGCTCTGACATAAGTTAAAACATGTCAGTGTCATTGTTCTGTGTTAAGATGCACACCTGTAATATTTTCTTTTTTTTTGTAAAAGTTGCTTAAAGGCATTTTTGTAAGAGGAGTAGTAAGAGGAGTTAAAAATTAAATATATGTGAAATAATGAAATAACACAGGATAAACTTTGAAAGGAATTATCAGTGCAGCTCATATGTGCCTCTTGGTCAAGTCAACTGTTTATGATGATGATAATATTGCTGAGGCACTGCAGGTTTTTTTTAAAGCACTCAATCTGAGTACTGTCACTCCTAAGGCCAGAGAGAGTGAGATGTTTGTATGTATCTATCAATTTCCAGAAATTCTTACAATAAGATATTAGTGTTCCTGATAACACCTTTAATTTGACCAAATATAATTGTCATTATTTTAATAGGATCATAATTGGTCAATCGTCTCATTTGAATTGCACTCTGTATTGCTTTGGAAAACATTGATCTTTGAAAGTCATGACAATAAAGAGCTGAGAGGGAGAGCACATTAATAATAATGTGCTTTTATGTGTGTTTGTCTCTCCAGGGGAGCAGTCAATCTTGCTGTTGTATTTGAGGTATGAGCCTAGAGAGTTCACAACTGCCCTGTTTGGGATATTTAACTCTGTGAAGATGCTATTGCTGGTAAGTGGTCTTGTTTAATGCAGTAATGCTTTCTCTGATGACTCATGTCTCTCAGCTAACTCAGAGTGGAGATCAGTGGATGTCCTTGAAATACTACTACATCTTTCGATTTCAGCCTCAGCAGTGGCCCTGCAGTACAGCCATTGACTGGACAGAGCGGAGTCTTTACCTTCTCTTCATTTTAGTTTCTTTTCCATCACAGCTGAGCACATGACACTCTTTCGTAAACAAACGTATGTTCTTTATGTTTATTTATGGGATTCTTTGTAGTCAGAGAAAATGAGACAACTCTGACACAACTCTGAACAGACAGCTATCAACAAGATACAGCAATGGTCCATTCAGCTTCATTCAGACATGCTGTAAAACCAATAATGTACGTTAATGTGGACACTATCATTGTTTAGTCTTTATAACTGTAAATATGAAGTCAGCTAATGGTGCCTGAAAATAAATAAATAAATAAATAAATAGAAAGATAAATAAATAAAATACAGTAAATACATACATATTTTTTATACATTTTTATAAAAATATATACATTATATACATTTTTCCAAATAATTTTAATTAATATAATTTAATATAAATATTATTCTGTACTTTCAATTAATCAAATCCAATATTAAACAGCATGACTGTTTTCAACCTTTATAATAATAGGACATATTTAATGACCTTTAAGCAGCATAATAGAATGATTTCTAATGTGAGACTGGAGTGATGAGTTTTAATGCATGTAAAAATAGAAAATATGTGTGATTCTGGTTTAAATGCTGTGGTAAATGAGGGTGTGGGTGTGGCTAATTGAGAGCAGGTGTGCATTGCAAATCTGAAACATCATGCATCATGGGTAATACAGTCCAGAGGTAATGATGTGACTGTAGTGGCTGAGGGTGAGAGCAGACAGACCAAATCGTGACTATTAAACGGTGATAGAAAGAAAAATGTTTATATATAATATATATATATAAGCTTTCTATCACCGTTTAATCAGGTGAGGTAAATTACCAAGTAAGTTAAAATAATTCTAGAAGTATTTATCTATTTTTTATTAAATGTCTCAAATTTAAATCTCTCAATGCAACCAATGATTGTAATCATATTTTTGTGATGTTAAGAGAATCCAGTCCACTGTTACCCTTGAAATGGTTCAAGTGTTGAAGTTTTTTGTGGCAACTGGTGATATTATTAGTTACAGCAAACAATTTACCCTCTTCTTTGAGCATAAATTTGGGTCCAATAAATCATTTGTTTATTAATTTATTTGTTAATTTATTCGTTTGTTTGAACAAAAAACATAAAAATAAATTAAATTGATAAAAAAAATTCACAGAAGAACTCTATTAAAACAATTATTTGGTTTACCACAAAGATTTTCAACATTGATAATAACATTTGAAAAATGTTTTTATAAGCAGCAAGTAGAAGTAATTGCATTATAAAATATATTTAAATAAAATATTTATAACATTTATTTATAATAGCATTTGTATATTATAGTAAATAATAAAGACTTAAACACTAAAAACTCTACCAACCGCACATTTTTTAACTGTAGTGTAAAAGACTGTAGTCTAATAGTCAGCATGTAGTAAAGTATATACTATACTGAACAATACAGTGTGGTGTGTTTTTTTTTTTTTTGAAAGAAAGTTCATGTTTATAAATCTGAGAATTATGACTTTTACTATTGATTACCCTTTCAAAAAAATCATTGTCTTGTTCCTCCACGGTGGCATTAGCAGAGCATCTTTGCAGTGTATGGATGTCTGTACAGCGCTAGCGATGAGAAACAGGTTGAAGTCTTCTTTTTATTCGCCGTCTGTCACGAGGAACCCTTCCTCGGAGCAGGTCGATGCAGTGTCTTAGAGTGACACTTAAACAAAGCCTGCCAGTTAAGGAGCACCCTTCCTGATTGGAGAGGTGATGGCTCTCCATTTATATCAGGATACACCACTGGGGCTCCAATCGCTAGACTGCCTTTTGTGTGGAAGCCGAAGGCATCGATCCTGATAGAACCTATTATACACTCTGTCTGTAGGGGATGTCAGCTAGCGGGCCGCCACCCAATACACCAAGCGAAAAGTTTTAATTAACCGCAATTGAAAGAGTCAATTGGGGAAAAAAAGCAAGAAAAGGACAGACAAAAGAAACTTTTTTGAATACAAAGGCATCGTGGAGGGGAGCTGATCTTGTGCTTCTAAAGATCTGAAGCATCAAAATCTTGGCAGGTCTGGCTGTGTTGAGCGCTCGGCTCCACGCTCCATGTTTTTTTATAAATGGCTGAGGGGCTGGAATTGACTTATAATTAGGGTGGCGTGGAGCTGGTGAAGAATTATTAAACACTCCAGGCTCTAATGAGTTGATGAAAGTAAAAACACGGAGCGTTGACCTTTTCTGTGGAATGTTTATGCATTCCCATTATGTTTTCTGCTGCGAATCAGAGGCGGTGGCAAAGTCTGTTGACATCGGGCCCTCGCTGGGCAGTGGGGGGGTAATTAAATCAGAACTGTTTGCATGAGCAGTCAGGGCAAATGACTCACGGCGTGCACCTCTCACGCGTGTTCGCACGCAAATGCGGATGCAGGTGAATTCGCTTTCAAGTGCTCTCAGACATTCTGAGTGAGGCAGCCTGACTGTTTTTGACACTGTTTCATCAGACACAAACCCTGAAGGTTAATTAATTCACTGGTTAGGTTTAGACGCGTCTGAGAAAATCTAAATATTTATGGGCTTTGTTTTCTTACAAGCTGAACCACAGGACTGTGCAGTGCTTATGCATTCTAGTGCGGTGCTTATATGTATTTCTGAGAATACACAGCTGTTATACTACATTATTCAACATCAGCATCATTTTAAGCATTTTCAATTATACATAGATCTTAGTACTCAGCGAATGATCGGATTTATGGACGATAAAATGTGTGAAAAATCCCATAAATGTACACTTTAGGAGGGAGACACATCATTCATCTTTGTTGGGCAACTATATAGCAAATATTAAGAATGCACTAGTAACCACCTAGCAATGCTAAAAACTCTCCAGCAAATAGATAGCAATGCTATAGCACTGTAGCAGCGAGTTTCACACTATTCACTATAGCACTCTCTTTTAAAATGTAAAAGCAGCTAAAACCCTGCATAATTTATGCCATGCCACTAGTTGGCAATGTCATTTTTGTTAAGAGATAATAACTGTATCGTTTTGCACTTTTAAACATTTAAAAGTTTTCACACCCCTAAAATGCCATTATCCTGTAAATGAAAGGCCATAAATGCATAAAAATTGCTCTGTTTAGGTAGTGACTCTTGTCCCCACCTTACAGCTAAATTAGCCAACTGGATTTTTTATGGATGAATGAATGTCCCACCTTTTGGAAAGTCAAAGGTGCAGACACATTTAACATTGCTCTGCGAATTTTCACTGCCAAAATCCAGTTATAGACCAATTAAGTGTTTATAAACATTGATGACATTTGTTACAAGCTGTTTAAATGTTTAAACGCACCAAATTTTCTACATCACAGAGTGGGTATATTTTCAGACACCGCCCAAATGTTTACACAAAGAAAGGTGGCAGAACTATAATTTTTGTTGTAGTGTTGCTGCCAGCGCCATGTTCAGGAGATATTTCCAAAAGAGGACCCAAGTAAAAATCAGTGGTTAAGTTGTTTTTTACAACATTGTTCCAGAACACTTCAACACAAATATTAGAGTGTGTTCTGCACATTTACGGAGGACAGACTCCTAAAACTTGCAGAGTAGTCTATGCTGGATGTGCACAGAGACTATAAAGTGTGGCAATTTCAACTCTGCAAGGACAGTCTGGTGCTTTTGACTCACACCTCTTAAGTAAGTTATGTTTACTTATTAAAAGAACTTGCTAATTACTATTCAAACGCGAGTTTTGAGCAGTGAATGGTAATGCTTGTTGTTTGTCATTACTCGGATCACAAATGCAGACATAGTGTTGTTTTTACGAGGCGCGATGCAAAACGTTGTGTAAAAAGACAGTACTAAATCATGATAATCAGTAATTATGGCCCCACTGGATACAACAAATACCTTGTTTTAAGTGAAGTTTTTGCAAATAAACTATTTTGAGTAGGAGCGCGGTTGATTAATCACAGCTGGCACCTCATCATCTGATCAATCTGCTCATTACACCTGCCCAATCAA
>JAUCMU010000033.1:15723342-15736231 GCA_032275025.1 Enteromius treurensis
TTGAACAGAATCTGTTTTCAGGATTGACTCAAAGTCTGTTCACATCTCTGTAGTTAGATCAGTGTGCTCAATAATGTGTCTTTGTCCTTCATTATGTATATTTTAATAGAATAAAAATACATAATCATTTAAATTATGTGAATAAAATACAAATCATTTTAAAAAACAGTTTTTTCTCACATCTCACATTCTTTCTTACCTGACTTACCTGCCACTGTCACTAATGGTCCATTAGGGGAGGGGTCTTTGTCTCTTCAGGTGAGAATCGCTGAATATTAATGGCCATTCTCACACCCTCACATAAAGGCTTTCAGCTTTAAAACATGTCTTTTAGAATTTAAAACACTACATTGATTTTTCAGAAAAAGTAAGTGGAATGATTTTACCATCATTGTGATGTAAGTATTCTAACCTAACAGACTGGTTACTCTCAGAACTGTGCATTACTATTAAGTGTGAGATAAATGGCCTTATTTCAGCAACTTTTTATTTTCACAAAACTTACGAACCACACATAATATTTTTTTCCTAAAAAATGCAAACATGTAAATTAATTTTGGTCACGTATTATTGCAAAACTATTTGTGCTGATTACAAGAAAAATACATGTTGGTCAGTAATAAGTTATAAGTAGCTGAAAAAAGCACAAATATGAGAGCATGTCCAAATATCTCAAGGGCCCCAAAATCACCTCATACCCCAGAGGGTTAACAGTTTATGTGATCTGGCTCTTCATTTGTATTTGTATTAAAACTAGTCTTTATGATTTTATTTTTAGTCATTATTTAGGTAGCACACATATTCTGAATGCCTTTGGCAGAATCCAAATGAGCCATTTTAGTCTTAATTAATCTAGATTAAAAAAAAATATTTATGCCCAACCCTATAAAATAATAAAAAACAATACAAAATATCTGAGTATATTATATGTATATATATAAAAATACAATGGTTAATGGTACTAAAATATACAAATGCCTAATTTTGTAACTCCAATAGCTTTCATATACCAATTTACCATTATATAATTCATAAAATGTTTTATGTATGTATGTAGTTTAATTATTTCTCAATATTTATGTAAAATAAAACTAATATAAAGCAAATGCTAAATGGTGTGGATTAAGAAATATATATATATATATATATATATATAGCACTTCACGAGTCCACGAGCTTAACGTAGCGGAATAATAATAATAAGCATGTTTGGCGTGCTGTCCAGCGTGCCCCCTTTGAGGGTGCGAACGGCGGAGAAAGAGGAGGAGGAGGGATGCTTGTAACAAGATACGGATGGAAAGGAAGTAGGGTTATTTATAGGACATTTTTTTTCACATAACTTTTGCAATAGCTTTCATTTACTTTTTTTATTGATTAATTTATAAGCGGTGTTTGTTCACTCAATCATTCATTAGTTCATTCATTCAACTACCTTAATGTAAAATAAAACTAATGTAAGAACAAATACTAAATTGTGTGGACATAGCTTCATCTCAGTGACTTCACAGTGAATATTCTGAATCTTTTCACCAAAAAGATTTGTTCGGATTCATTGAGTAATTTTAATCACTAAACAGATCCATACATAACACTTGTTATTGAATTCAGGCACTTTAGCCAAAAAGCCTAAATTGTCTGCTACTCAAGTAGCTCGCTACATTAAAGCTTCTTAAGGAAGCAAAATATATACTGTATTTTTAGCTTTCTGATGGCACAGTATAATTTAATTAAAGCTGGATTAAAACAATGAGGAGTACTTTTCAAAAAGTAGAACAGAAGTGCTGCAGGGACTTGAATCTGTGATTCATTGTTTGACATGAACCATCCATAAACTGATTCACTGTGGCCTTTTGCTTCCCAACATTGCATACTAGAAAAGGATATTTTAAGAAGATAAGTGTGCTAAGACGTTCAAATGTGATGAACATTAATTGCGCCACATAAACGTCTACCAGTATTCCCATGCTGTATGCAAAAATGTATGCTAATGCTAAGCAGTAACGTTTCCGCTTTTTCACCCATATGGCAATTATTGTCTGAATTTTGCGGTTGCCCGAATGGGATTGAAATCACACTTGTATTACCCATGCAAAACTGACATTTAGAAAAGTCTCCACCACACTGAACACTCCGCAATATCACATAAATCTAAATAGCTATATGCTAACATTTGGCTCTTACATGCTGAAAGCCAAAACTGAATGACTAAAGTTTTGTAAAGTGGCACACAATGGCCATGATTTGTATACAACTGTGGGGCTACTGACCTTTTCAGTGCATACAAACTCCCTCACAGCCTCAGACCAAACATTAGAATCTTGCGAAACTAGAAATGGAGCCAATGAGGCGAGATTTACTCATTTCTCAACTTAGATTATCAGGCCAGGAAAGTTAATGCGATCCATAGCATCACCTCACACTTCTCACACTATACAACTATACCATTTGGAGGCTGTGTTTTCAAATTAGTTCCGTGAGGACAGCAGCTACCCTTGCACAGACCAGTGCTCTGCATCCCCTGCATATCAGCTTTGAAGAATTAGTTACACAGAGCATCTTATAAAGGTTTTATGGCTTTCACGAGGATATCGGGATCCATTTTGTTTATACATCATGTGTCTTGGTGCATGAAATTGCTTTTTTCCCCTCATGTTTCCTGTTACAATAAAACATTGAAGTATGGACTCATATTCTCATATAGAGAATATTTTAGCAGGACGAAATGCCAGGACTCTTGATTATGACTGCAGCTATGAATGACAAAGGGTTCACCTCAGGCCCAGGCCACTGACACCATAAATGACCAAATGTGTACCGTAGTTTGTTTTGTACACATTACATTGGGGATATCAAATATATCTACGCCACTCAAACTTCTTGAAGCATTTCCCTATTTCAATTTATTTATAGTGCCTTTCTTAATAATATAGTTTGGCCTCATAGCACACTCTACATAAGTATGTTCATACAATGAAATACATTTTTATTTCTCTATCACATATAGTGGTAATAAATTCTATAATTGAACATGAAACACCTTTTTTTCAAAGAAGCAGATCATATTCAGGGCATTTATACAACCTTGTTTTTATCTAAGAATGGAAATGTGTTTTGGCCATTCATTTACATAACAACTTTTTGGGCACCTAAAAACGAGTTCCAAAACTATACTGTTATCAGCAAAACAAGTATTTGTGAAAAACAACAATGTCTGTACTGTTTCTTTAAAAAGTGACATTGTCACCTAGTGGCCTGGCATACATAATGCAGTGATTGTAGTAGTTTTCCATGGAAACTAGGATCGTTTTGACAATTTTGTATTTTTTTAATAAATAAAAAATTTGAAAAAGCATTGGACCCGGTTTGTACCTCATTTGGATTATTGCTCGCTTCCTTGGATTATCACTCTGTCTCACCCCATTGACTTTTTACTTTTAAGTCAGCAATACATATTTTTTATACTTGTATATGTATCTGAAATAAGATACTCAACATAAATACATACTGTATGCAATGTTATGTATAAAATAACAAAATATATTAAGTCTGCATGTGTTTTTGTTTATTGTTTTTGTTCATTAGGTTTGCATGCCTCATATCTGCAATTCTTTGCAATTCAGGGATTATCAAAAGATGCAAATAAACCTTTCTCAAAAGTCATATTCAACATTTATTTTGTAACATGAATAAATAAATAAATACATAAACACATACATACATACATAAATAAATAAATAAACAAACAAATCATTTATTGAACTTATTATTTCTCAAGGAGGTCTGTCAAGCGAAACATCGTATGTAAATAAATTGAAAAATGAAAATGATTTGGTGGTCAAGCAAGTTCAAATGGTGCAAAAAGCAGCATAAACATAAGAATGTCGGGATTTACATCATTCAAGTGCAGAGCTTGTGCCAACAGAGAAAAACAATAGCCTAAATACACCCACATGCAAAATATATTGATAAACAAATAATAAACTAAAAAAAAAAAAAAAAAGAAAAAAATGCAACTAGTAGCCTACATGCAGAATTTCAGATAATTCCTTTGATTATGCCAATACAGAAAAAATAATTCTTGGCACTGTGAAAAAAAACAAAAACATAATTGCTGCTCAGCCCCGCCCCCCTTTGAGCACTGCTGTCATGGTTTGAAGCAAATCTTCCTGAGAAAGTTAGTTAAACTTACATTTTTATAACCAGTTACTACAAATCTTGCTTAATTGCACAAATATAACTTCATCACCCCCTTGAGTATTGAGGTTTGATACCACCACAGCAAGTGAAAGTGCATTTTTTGCAGTGCATTTGTTTGCTTTAGTTTTTTTTTTTTTTTTTATTGACACAAGTAACTACACAAAAGGTAACTTGGTAGCCCAGAATGTGCAGGTGAAAGGCATTCAAACATGAGGACAGAGAGACTAATGAAACTGTGCTTCTGGCTTTGTCACATTTAAACAATATCAGAAAGACGTCAGTCACTGCCATTCTGTGATGCGTTGTTTGACATTAAGGCTAATAACATTAAATGTGCACATTTGTAAACGCTGCTTTATCCTCCTCTTCGATGTGCCCGTGTACCCAGAGCATCATTTTCTCAAACAGACAGACACAAATTGAAATCCAAAGCTTGTTTCGGCTTTTATGTGCTCTATTATGTTGCATAGTCCCTGAAATGTGGATATTTTTATGTTTATGGATGATACCTGGAGAGGCTGCCTAGTGTTGTATCAGCAGAGCTTGCAAAACAGTGCACTCATCTTTGAATTTTTTAAAACAGCGCCTCGATAAAGAAAACATGCAGCTACAATTTACATCCACCTCACCACACGTGGGGGAATATCTGCTTTCTGAGACCCCACAAGCTTTGTGTTTCTTTTATTTGATTTAGATGAAATAAGATGCCCTTCTTTGATTGTAGATGTCTGAAAAGAAATAGGTAGGGAACTTAAAAAGAAAATTAAAAACAAAAGGGTTCTTCACTTGGGTAAGTACAATATTTATTTATTTTTGTTTTTTGTAATAAAGGCATTAAAATAGTACAGGCTATTTAACACCAGTTTAAAGACAGACTTTTCTTGTTAAAAACTGTGTCTAGACATCTTTGAAATTGTATTTATTCTGTAGAAGTTTTATTTGTAAATGACATTGAGTAATTTGCGTGTGCTGGGTTTATTTATTCCTCAAAAGAATTAAGGATCTGGAGATTAATTTGACTACTTTGAAGTCTTGGAGTGGTCCCATACATATTAAACTCATGTTTACTTCTAAATACTCATAAATGGCAAAAATCTGTTTAAGAAGCACACGCATATCGAATATACGCTTAAATGCATCGGTGTAAAATATATCAAAGAGAACACATTCCCAGGGAAATGTTAGATATTATGACTGCTACTAATTTCCATGGGACCGGATGAGTTACAGAAAGACAATATACAGGGGTGGGCGGGCAGAACACATCTTCAGAGGAGGCAGGATTAAAGTCATGTAGATGAACATCAAAACATGCGGAGGGACTTGTGTTTTGTGTGGGAACATGAAAAAGAACTTCCTGATGGCGAGGCCTCTTGGCCCATTATAGCATCTCTCTCATAGAATTTTAACGAGCTCTCCAGCAGGGGTAGTTTTTGTCCTACCTCTCTTAGGGAAGACGATAATGTGCTCCTGACTCTGCTGCTAGAGAAGAGACAGCCTCTCCGCTTGAGTTTTACAAACTCAGCTTTATGAGTGCTCACGTCCATTTGCAGCACTGTCACAGAGCCTCTTTTTGGAGTTACGGCATGTTTTCTTGTTTTCTCTCAAACTCTCTGATTCATTTCCAAGTGATATCCGGGAATATTTTGCATCAGTACTTCTCAACTGATTTGATGCAGTTGATGGTTTTGCAAAAGCGAGATGCAGGAAGGAGGAAAGCGGGAGTATTTATAGCGGGTAGGAAAAGAGGTGATTGGGTGAACTTGATTAGGAGATGTGAAACAGCTGTGATTAATTCGGCCACTGCTCCCCCCGGAACTCCGTTATTATCAAAACGATCAGTTCACTAGTTTGCGCTTTCTCATTCATGCAGGGGAGAATTTGACAAGTAATATTGAAAGCAAATTTGGAAAGCTGTCCGGAGAGCGAGCCGGGAGAACGGCAGGCTCCGAACTCAGGAGGCCTGAGCCCTAGTGAGGGCAAAGGTTCGGCACCCGGCTCGAGCTCTTGGTGCCCCTCAAAGAAGTGTGTATTAGGGACAGCGGCCAAATTTGCTGCCCCCCAAAAGAGCGAGAAGGGAAAAGGTTTTTTTTTGCCAGCAGGGGATGCCTCTGTAGAGGCGGCTGCTTTGCGAAGGGTGGCTTCTGCGGTGCCGGCAGGGTTGCTCTACGGAGGCGGCTGCTTTGTGAGGGGCGGTTTCTGCAAAGCCGGCAGGGATGCCTTGGCGGGCTGGTAGCTTTGCACGGAGCGCCTTCTGTGGCGCCGGCAGGGATGCCTCTGTGGGGCAGCTAGTTTGCAAGGGGTGACTTCTGCGGAAGTCTGCAGGGGTGCCTCTGCGGAGGCGAGTGGATTTGCACGGGGTGACTTTTGCGGAAGTCTGCAGGGGTGCCTCTGCGGAGGCGAGCAGATTTGCAAGGGGTGGTTTCTGTGGAAGTAGGTGGGAATGCCTTTGGGGCTGCGGTGGAGCTCTAAGGGATGTTGTTGAAAGGGATTGGCTTGGGCTTGGGATGGAATTTGGTTTGGGCTGGCTAAGGTTTGCATAGCTTGTCGGATGGAAGCTGGGTCAGAGCGAATGTAGCATTTGAAAGCGTCAGATGACCAGTGACCAAGGGTCTGGATTTGATTAGGGGAGAGACCACTTTCAGATGCCGAAGTTGCGACTCCAATCCGAAAGGAGTGGGATGATAATCTGTCGGGGGAAAAACCTGATCTTGAAAGAACGGTTTTAAGATGCTTCTGAAACCAAAACCTGGGAGGGGGTTGGTATAGCTCGTCGGTAAAAAGGGGCTTGAAAGGGGAAGAGGCGAGCGAGCTTCTGTAGGCTAGGAAAGCTTTAAGAGTTTGGAATGGTTGGGTAGGGGACTGTAATGGCCTTTTCCAAGCTGGTCTGTTTTGCTGTGCTTGATGAAAAAGGTTAAGGTTTCGTGGTTGAGGACTGTGAGATCTGCTATAGTGGGGCGGAAGGGAGAGTTGGTGGTGAATTCGGAGACTCAGGTTGAACATTGCGTCTAAGGTGCGGTTGATGAGGGGAATGCTATAGCGTAGGCGGAGGGTGGACATGCAGTGGGTGAGGATTTCTAGTGTTAAGGGAAGTCTTTGGTCGGGACGTGGGGGATTTTCTTTTTGGATACCATTGATGATGAGGCTGGTTTGGGGGTTGGTGATGGCTGGGGATGGGGAGCCGAAAAGGAGTTTGTGGAAAAATTGGATTCCGCTGAGGTATCCTTTAATGGAGCTGGCTTGTAGGGATCTGAGTGAGCTGAGGTAGGACGTGAAAGAGGTGATGGATAGGAGGGATAAATCAGGGAATGGAAGGTTATAGCTATTGTGGAAGGTTTTAAAAGCCTTCCAGGCATTGGGGTAGGATTGTAGAGTACTGGGGGCTACGGCTTGGATCATGGAATTTAGGGATTGTTCATAAAGAGGTCTTAAGGGGTGGTCTAGGGGAATATCAGCTGCCAATAGGGAGGTGTTTGGGTTGGCAGGGGGTCGGCATCTGGCGCCAGTGTCCAGAATTTCTGGAAAAGAAAACGGGAAAGAGAGTCAGCGATGGTACTTTCTTTGCCGGGAATGTGTTTTGCAGTGATAAAGAATTGGTTGAGAGCAGAGATCCAGACAAGATGTCTGAGAAGGGGCATAATAGCAGGGGAATGGGATCTATGGTTTTAATGCAATGGACGGTTGATTCGTTGTTGCAGTGGACTAGAATGCAAGAAGCAGTCCACTCTTTACCCCAGAGGGCAGCAGCGACGACTATGGGGTACAGTTCAAAAAGGGCGCTGGAGGCTTGGTGGGGTGGGATTTCGGCTAGGTCAGAGGCCCAAGGGGAGGCGAACCATCGGTTACGATAGAAGCCCCCGAAGCCTATGTAGGGGCAGCGTCTCTGAACAGTTGGATGTCAACGGGGCTGGAATGGCCGTGAATGGCCATTCCATTGGGAGAGAAAAGAAATCCATAGCTGGATTTCGCAGAGACAGGGGTCTGTTAGGATAATGGGGTCTTCGAGGGAGGGGACTGAGGCGGCTAGAGTAAGCAGGTGGGAGATGAAAGGGCCCCCCTGGGGAATGATGTGCATGGCAAAGTTGAATCTGGTCGTTATTTGACATTATCCAGTAGATGGCTTCGGAGAGCATGTCGAAAATTTTTGGCCTGCTTTTGCAACCGAAGGTTAAATGAACGGTGAAATAAAATTGGTTTCGCCATTGGATGCCAGAAAGGTGCCAGAAATCATGGTGGATGGGCAGAGGTAATGTGTGTTTTTGCAAGCCAGGCAACTGCCTACTCTGTTAATCATTAAAAAGGGAAAAGGGGGGGAGGGTCATAAAAGTGGAGTCTAATTCTTTTTTGATTAGAGCGTCCACTGTGTCGGGTTCGGTGGAGGCGGATAAAAGATTGGGGCAGATATGTGACTGGATGGGCAAACAGGAAATGCCGGGGTGAAATCCTTAAGATAAATATTGGATGAGCTTGCGGATGTAATGGTTGAAGGCAATGAAGCGGTTGACCAGGTGGCGAAGAAATTGGCAAGGGCTTGGTGGAGTCGAGCTGGCGTGATGGCTGATGTTCCAGGTTGGCTTGGAGGCCGGTTGCTGGTTGAAGGTAAGGGCTGGTTTGAAGGTGGGTGTCGGAGAAGGGCGGTTGTGTAGCATGGTCAGGATTGTTGTTGGCAGGTTTTTGGCATTGGGATCAGCGGAGGGTGGAGCTGGAGTTGAAGGATTTGCCGATTTGTGGGTTCTTATACAAGGTGGTGGCGTAGTTGGTGGTGCGGCATCTTGGAGATGAGTGTTCATGAGGTTCAGTAACTCCATTTGGTTTCTTTACGGGAGAATGTAATTCCTGCAGCGGAGAGGGTCTGGCAGACGGTAATAATGGTCCATTTTCCGGTTGAAGAGCGGGCTGAAGCATATGAGGAAGCTGGTGAGGCTGGTGGAGGTCTTGTCGGTGGGGGAGAGCAAGAGCGAACTCTGTTAGCTGGAGTGCTAAAGGGCCTGGTAGGCCTTTGGCCTCTGCTGGTGGCTGAGGCTGAGCGGAAGCTTGCTGTTGAGCGGCGGCTTGCTGAGACGGTTGAGGGCGGAAAGCGGGCTCCTCGCGGAGATAGTCAGAAGCATCTGAACTAGACATTTTTGCTTGGTAACGAGCGTTCATTTCAAAGTGGATCTTTGCAAAAGCGAGATGCAGAAAGGAGGAAAGCGAGAGTATTTATAGCGGGTAGGAAAAGAGGTGATTGGGTGAACTTGATTAGGAGATGCGAAAAAGCTGTGATTAATTCGGCCACTGCTCCTTCCGAAACTCTGGTGGAGGTCTTGTCGGTATCCACCTTATTTTGCAACGCGGAAGTTAAAACGATGAAGTTTTTCCTTATAATTTGTTAGACTTCCGTTTCAGTAGCCGGTAGGTAATGAATGTGTAGAGCGATGTCGTGGGAGTATACACAGACAACTATTAAACACCGCAATAGTAAATATTTAACACACAAATGAAGAAGTTATAACTTATGAGGACCTTTTTAATTATGTGACGTTTTGCAAAAACTAGTTTTGAGAGGAGCGTGAACGACACCAACCATCAGATCCATCCTTCCCACTATAAATAAACCCATTTCCTTCCCTTCCGCATCTCGTCTTTTGTGCATTCTTCTTTCGTTTTGTCGCACAGAGTAGACGGATCTTCGATGCGTAATTATAAAAGCACTGAGGCATATCAGTCCCTGCACAACGGGAAAGTCGACTGATTGCTGGTACATGAAACTGAAAGTAAATTCATATTTTTTTAAAAGCAGACGTGAATCCCAATCAAAGTGGCACAAATGTCCATTCGGCTTGGGTCTTTAGTACATCAAAATAAAGTTCATCTTGACAATTTAATTGTGTTTGTGTGTATGTGCGTAAGTTGAAAGAAGTAGGCTAATGTAAGATCTTAAAACTCTTTGTAAAAATATATATTTTATGGTCACACTGAATAATTTCAAACAAATACGCAATGTACCAAAAAAAAAAAAAAAATACTACAACATTCTATATTTCGATAAAAAAAGGTTTTTCACTGGTTTATCTAAGTTAGCAGTAGTGAAATCTAGTGGTTTCATATAAACAGTACTGTACAACTGATTTATTTCCAGACCACTGTCCAACAACGCACTTCTTCACATCCACATTCAGCTCGTGCATGGAATTGTGATTTAAAACAAATTTCTTGCGGGTATTTTTTACGCTTTAAAACAGCTCTTATGACACCCCTAACTACACAGAGTATGGCAGTATATCTATGGTCCATATTAAAAGTAAACTGCCCTACAAACTCTACGGAGTAAACACACAACTACGGAATCTCAACACAACTCCTACTAGCGGAAGCGCTTTACCGGAAATGTAACACATTATAGTTCGAAAATGGTGGCCCCCGCATTTACGTGGAAAATAAGGTAGATATTGCAAGTTATTACACAATATTGCAAGATATTATCTCAGAATTGTGAGATCTGAGTTAAATCAAAGAAAATATAGAAGAAAGTGTTTAAATCTCTAAGAGATAAGAGTTGTGAAATAAGAACTCATAATTGTGTGAAAACTATGAATTGCAAGATATAAATAGAGAATGTGTGATATAAATGAGCATTTCTGAGAAAAAAAAAAATCAGAATTATGAGTTATAAATTCATAATTACGAGGAAAAGTCAGAATTGTGAGATACAAATTTCTAATTACGAGAAAAGGTCAGAATTGTGAGATATAAATTCTTAATTGTGAGAAAATGTTAGCATTGTGAGATATAAACTCATAGTTGCAAGAAAAAGGCGGAATTGTGAATTTAAAATTGTAAATGTGAGAAAAAGTCAGAATTGTGAATTATATACTAATTCTGAGAAAGTCAGAATTGTGAATTTAAAATTGTAAATATATAAACACGTAATTGCATGAAAAATTTAAAAATGGTACATGCGAGAAAAAGTCAAAATTGTGAGATATAACTTTGTAAGTACTGTAAGAAAAGATTAGAATTGTAAGATATAAACTATTAATTGTGAGGAAAAAGTCAAAATTGTGAGATATAAATTAGAACAAATATAAAACAAAACAAATGCACATTGTTGATGCATTTACAAAAATAACTGATATTACACAAAGTTAGCTTTTCATTGTTAGTTATTTATTTACATGAGATACGTAAATTCCTTTTTCTGTAGAATCCAAAAGTTGAAATGTTAGTTTGTTTTACTATTTATATACTGTAGTGTTTTATTTTATGCATTTAGCATTGTTTTATTGTTTATCCTGTGGTGCTTGACCAAATCTGAATAGACCTGTGTTTTTTTTTTGTTGTTGTTGTCACCCATCACTATTTTTTTTGAGAAGCATATTTGGGCAGCAAAATAACTGAGATAAATACAAATAAAACATTGTCCATTCTTTGTTTGTGATGAGTTTCCGAACCATGTGTACCAATGTCTATGTATTTAAGATCCTCTTTTGTTAGAAAACAGGTTATCAATCACGTTGCGGGAACGCGCCTAAGAAAATGTTGAATTACACAAGGTTCTTTATCTCTATGTAAATATTATGCTAATAGAGCTGAGCTAGTAATCTTAGATGCTGTGGTGCCTTTCATAGTCGACAATAGAATGAAAAGGCAAAATGCGTCAGCTGCCTTGTGCTATATGGAGAGCGATAGAAAAGTGGCGACACATGATTGATGAGGTAATCCATCTATAGGGTTATCAGTCGAGTGCAGTTTTGTTGCGTCTTTTCATACAAGCAAACCCACCTCATAGCTCTTTTTTTTCTCTTCCTCTCCTTCATTTTCTGTCTCTTTCAGTTTCCTTGGGCAAATAAACATGGCTGTCCAGATGCCATTTTCTTCGCAAAGCATTGGAATGCAGTTATCTAAAAAAGGCCCAATTTATTGATTGTGGCACCCAGTGGGCTGTTCGTGGGTCAGCGCTCATTCAGGGCTCAGCCCAGATCTATATGAATGTGTATAGACGAATATCTTTTGAAATACTGGAATATTGTACACTTTATAATCATATAAGGAATTTGGAAATCATACAAATAATGTGTCTAAAACTGTTAAAAAAGACTTTAAAATCATATACTTCCCTACTTAATAGAAAGCAAAAAAAATTGAATAAAAATAACCTGTCAAAAGTGTATTACACATTTGAGTGGTAACAGGTTGGATGCATAACAAACAAGTAAATAAATAAACAACAGCAAGGAGACAATGAAAACATGGAAAGAGGTAGGCCAAAAATAAGTAAGTAAATAAATAAATATAGCAAAAATATTAAATATATAATATTATTTAAGGTATATATCAAATATGGAGGATGAGAAATGACTCAAGTATGTGTTACGATATGGAGGCGGGGAGTCGTGTGGATTCAGGTGCAGGCTGTATTTATTAAGAAAATACGGAGAATAGACAGACAGGGTTACATCAGCGAATATACAGGGAGAGACAGGAGAATGGTCAGAATCCAAAGCGAGAGTCGATCGAGGAGCAAACAATATCCAAAAAGGGAGAGGCGAGAGCAATAGTCTGTTTATAGGCGGGGTCGACAACAATAATCAAGATCCAAGAACACTAGGGGGAAACACTCCAAACAACACTCCAAGACAGTAAAATGAACCGCACTAGACAAAGACAAACTGAGACTTTAAATACACACATTGATTAGACTGAGGGGCGGAGA
>JAUCMU010000033.1:15739615-15751356 GCA_032275025.1 Enteromius treurensis
AAACATTGTTCACGAGTCCAGCACCTCGAGTCCGAGTCGAGTCTGAAGTCTTTCGAGGACGAGTCCAAGTCAAGTCTGAAGTCACTGTGTGTGCGACTCGAGTCGCACTCGAGTCCGAGTCTCAAACTCGAGTCCCCATCTCTGCCTCATATCAAAGCTTTTTAGGCCAGTTTCGCAAGGTTTTTGAGCATTCCGCCGGAGGAAAAGAGCCCGGAGACTAACTGCTATCACTCAAACAGGGCAGTACCACAATTAATGGAAACAGCCATACGGATTGATAATCTCCTGCGATCTCGCCGAGGACGGTGCATTCCTCGCTCTCACTTACCCGTGCCTCTCAGCGCAGAGCCCGAACCCATGCAGATCGGCTTTATGCACATAACTCAAAAGGAAAGGGAGAGGAGAATGCACAATAATTTATGTATATATTGTTGCCAGGTGGTTCATCTCCGTGTTACTTGTCTCACAAGGCCACCACGTCAGGAAAATTCTAGGGTGAGTGTTGAATCTCCCATTGAAGCTTTTGAAATTCAAAACAATCTTAGTATCAGATACATTAACATTAAAACCACGCTTTTATTGATTCTGGGGCAGTGGGGAACTTTATAGATGAGGATTTTGCTAACAAACATCGTCTTCCTCTTTTACATGTGGAAATCGAGTGGCCGTGGCAGCCATAGACAGCTTACCACTGGATAAGGGCAGCATTCAGACCATCACCGAGGATCTCACTCTTCATATCGGCGCCCTTCACACGGAAACCATCCGTTTCTTCACATTAAAGTCACCAGCACATCCACTTATCCTCGGTCTGCCCTGGCTCACGATGCACAGCCCCACTATTTCCTGGGCTGACCATCAAATAACCCAGTGGTCACAACATTGCCAAGTTCACTGTCTCAGTAACACTGTTCGATTACCGGAGTCCAGGAGGGACCTTCACACATCTTCACTGAGCCCTAGTCTACCACAGGACTATTATGATTTAAGTCTGGCCTTTAGCCAGGAAAAAGCCACTTAGCTACCACCTGTGCCATCGACCTATTACCTGGAGCCATCCCCACCAGGGGGCGCATTTTTCCCATATCTCAACCTGAGATGGAGGCAATTAACCATTACATAGAGGAAGAATTCGCTAAGGGATTTATTCACCCCTCCACCTCTCCAGCCTCAGCAGGGTTCTTTTTTGTAAGAAAGAAGGATGCAGTTTTAGTCCCTGCACGAACGGTAAAGGAGCTGCAGCGCTTCCTTGGATTTGCAAACATTTATCGGAGATTCATTTGTAACTTTAGCCAGGTGGCGGCTCCTCTAACTTCAATGACCAAGAAAGGTTAGTCCACCCTCCGCTGGACGTCAGAAAGTACTCAGGCCTTTGAGGACTTAAAGAAACATTTCACCACGGCACCCATCCTCCCTCAAACTGATCCTCACCGAGAGTTTATTGTGGAAGTAGATGCCTCTAATGCAGGAATCTGCACCATTTTGTCTCAGAGGTATGAAAAGACTCAGAACTCACAGAAACTGCATTCCTGTTAATTCTTTTCTTGTAAACTTAACTCAGCAGAAAGAAACTACAATGTCGGAGATGAAGGCAGCTCTCGAGGAGTGGAGGCACTGGCTGGAGGGAGCTAGGGAGCCTTTTCTGATACTAACATATCACCGTAACCTGGAGTACATCAGGGCAGCTAAGCGACTGAACTCTCGTCAGGCTCGATAGTTGCTGTTCTTCACCCGCTTTGATTTCCGAATCACCTATCGTCCGGGGTCTAAGAACGGAAAGGAATGGATGCTCTCTCTCGCATCCACGAGAACCAGCCACAGATCCGTAAACTCAAAACAATTCTGCCTTCAGCTCTTACCAAGGCCTCTCGACAACGACCCGCGGGCTTGGTACAACCTTTGCCAATTCCCCAAAGGTCATGGTTCCATATAGCTATGGATTTTATCACGGACCTGCCCCTCTCCACCTAGTTCACCCCCATTTTAACCACCATTGACAGTTTTTCTAAAGCTTGTCGTCTCATTCCCCTCAAGAAGCTACCCACTGCCTGGGAAACCGCCGAGATCATTGCAGATCAAGTTTTTTGATTCTATGGCATCCCAGATGATATAGTGACTGACCGCAGACCCCAATTCACATCAAGAGTATGGCGGGCTTTTTTTGCACCCAGCTCAAAATCAGGTTACAACCCTCAGTCCAACGGCCAGGCTGAACAGCTTAACCAGGAGCTCATCCACTTCCTGCGGACTCATTGCAACCAAAACCAGAATGACTTGAGTCAGTACATGCTCTGGGCTGAATATGCACAGAATTCGTTACGAAAACCCTCCACAGGCTTGACTCCTTCCAAGTGATCCTGGGCTATCAGCCTACGATGTTCCCATGGTCAGGTGAACAACGAATCTGCCCTCTGTCGATCATTTGTTACGTCGCAGTGAGAAGACTTGGAACACCGCACATTAGGGGTGGGACGATACAGGTAACTCAAGATTCAATTCTGTGGCAATATGTGGCCCACGATAATGATAACATCACGATTCGCGATATCTACGATATTCAATACATTTCATCAACAATATATCACGATTTATGTGACTGAAAAATAAAAATAAAGAAATAATAAGGAAATCTTATGCATTTATTAATGCCAACATTTCCAACATTGTGCAAAGAAATATGCATTTGCATAATAACTCACTGCCTCCTGTAGTTTTAAGTGTAGTTTTAATATAATAATCCAAGCAACATGTTAACATAATTTAAAATCAAATCAATATTCATGTATTGCATGATAGCTTAATCTTACTTTTTTCCATCATTACAAACTTGAATTTGGTGTAACCTAATATTGTACAGTATACATAACCTGCCAGTATACATAGTTCCAATTTTTTTTAAGCGCCGTAAATCTGATATATTTGCAACGTAAATAAGTGCTATGTTCCAGCTTCTGAGGTAAGTTGTGTTATATGTCGAGTCACAGGTCAGCCAAGAAGCTGGAACTTGGAGCTCTAGCCAACAGGTGGCGTTAATGCACCTTGAAGCTGTATGCAAACCACTTTAAAATACAAAAAAAGGGAACTTTGTGCTCAGTCAATTAGTTATTTATGTAAGAAAAAAAATAAATAAATACAAAAACCCATCGATCTGCTTCAGAAGACACGTGACAACCCCCTGAAGGGCGTATAACTTCCAGTACTTGCGGATATATCAAATCTACGGCACTTTAGAATAATGAGAACTATCCACCCGCATTACCAAGCTTGGAAGAGCCAGGATCAATTATTTAAAAAAACAGACTCTGTTTATCCGAAAAAAGAAAGTCGTATACAGCTAGGATGGCGTCGGTGTGAGTAAAATAAGGGGTAATTTTCATTTTTGGGTTAACTATTCCTTTGATGTACTGAACCCTGACAGTCTTGTCGAGTCTTTGTTTGAAAGCAGATTTACAATGAAAAAAAGATTACCATAACCTGCCACTACAAAACTGTTGAAAAAATAACAACCCATTGAAATTATATATATATATATATATATATATATATACATATATACTTTTTGGGGCAGTTTAAGTGTACAACATTGAGCTGATTTAAATTCAGCTTAAGAAATGTACTATGAAGATGGTATTTGATCTGTCTATCCCTTGTCTAAATTGCACATGAGCTGGAATTTTTTGGAAGACTACACACCAAAACCAAGTAAAGTTAGGTTTTTGGAGAGTAGGTACTTGAAGAATTACCTGGCAGGCAGAAAAAGGCCATGCACTGGAAATGAAATCTGTTTTCTGAGATCAAAGAAAATATGGCTCAGTGGCCCGTTGCCGCTCCGTGGTCTGCGATGGCTGTTTCATAGGCCATTAGCCAGTCATGGGCAGAAAGGCAGGCGGTCTCCTCCTGCTGCGTGCATTCAGAGCGATGTCATTTTCCGATGGCCCGCTCTGCAGTACCGCGGCGGCATGGCCTCCATCATCCATTTTCACATGCAGAGGAGTAGTTTAACTGCCACGGCCTCGCGCCGCATGCATTAGAGACGCACCAGCATACTTATGAGGGCAGGACCAGTGGCTCAAAGAAAACTTTTAATGATGGCAGTAAGTAAAAGGGTGGAATTCCCAGAGGGTGAACACATTAGTTTATGAAAATGTTGTAGGAGAGACAAAAATGCCTGTGGCTAGCAATGTTGCTGTGATGTTGGTGTCGCGCATTTGGTGGCATCAAGTGTGTGACAAATACCATTTATTTTGTGGAGAAGCAGCTTAAGGGAAGCTCTCACGCTGAGGTCCAAAATCACAATCTGACCCAGAGCGATGCTGACAAATGCATTAGCACCTGTGGCAAAAAGATGTGCAGAACTCCGGGATCATGTAGATATATTAGAACTTCTGCACAAAAAAACACAAATCTGGGTAAATATCATTAAAGATTTAAGAAAGTTTTCAGGATTTTCCCAACCAGTGTATCTTATAACTCGGTGGTAAATATACAGTGGGTACGGAAAGTATTTAGACCCCCTTACATTTATCACTCTTTGTTATATTGCAGACATTTGCTAAAAATCATTTAAGTTAATTTTATTTCCTAATAAATGTACACACAGAACCCCATATTGTATAAATCACATGGTCCTAAGTATTCAGATGCTTTGCTCAGTTTTTAGTAGAAGCACCCTTTTGATCTAATACAGCCAAGAGACTTTTTGGGAAAGATTTTAAGTCTCTCCAGAGATGCTCAATTGTGTTTCCCCGGATGGCAGCAGGCATTTTCAACGGCGTTGGCTTCTTTAGTCAGGACAGCAAAAGTGCATGTCACTGACGGAGAAGAAATCTGAATCCTGTGGCAAGGCGGCCGTTAAGTAGACTGCCCCACCCACTTAGGCGAGTTTCAGCAGGAGCCACGGCCATTGGTTGGCACAGCACGGTGGCCAACCGATTGGTTTATCCAGATAGCACTGCACTAACCAGTGTAACCATTGAACTAACCAATGGCTGTGATTAAAAAAGGCTTCAGTAAAAAGGAAAAAAGGAGTTTTTCCCATGGCTTCTTTGCAGATGCTGTACGAGTGAAGTGTCGACAGGGAACAGTTATTAAGAATTATTTAGCCAAAAGTTGCAAATCTTGCAAAGTAAAAGCAATAGCCTATATATAATCATTTCATTTTATGGAAACCTATTTCTACCATATTAAAAAAAAAAAAAAAAATGACAAAATCAGATAATCATGAGGTATAAAGTCATTGTTATGACATAAGTCTAAAACCGACACACTTAGATACATTCATGAGACAAAAATCATTAAGTCATAATTCTGCTAAAAAGTATTTAAATTATATAAAAATGTAAAATGATGCATCTAAAAGTGCATAATTATGAAAAATTATGAAACATTTTTTATAAAATTATAAAACATTAAAAGTTAAAATCAATTATATTAAACCAACTTAATATTTTTTTTTCCTTTTCATAATTATAACTGTCATCTAATTACGACTATGATTTGTTTTTACGTGGCAGAAATGAAAATGTAATACACCTAAAAACAATACAAGCCTCATTAGGTAAAAATATGAGATTTATATCGCTACATGAAGCAAATAACTTAAAGCGATAACAACAACATCAGACTTTCCGTTGGTTACTTAAAACAAGGAGAATATTGTGAGGATAACTTTTTTTTTTTTTATAGTATGGAGATCTAAAGTACTTTTTCTGTATCTGTGACTCAAACAGCCACTTAGACTAAATAAAATATAATTGCATGTTTTACGCTCGACACTTTGAGCAGTGAATTAGCTTATTGTTAAAGTCTTTAAATACTTAAACACTAAGTTTACCTTTTACTTTTAAGTGTGTTGATGCAATCTTTATCACCTTATTACGCAAATCCAGTGGATTTGTGGACAATTTACATAATTGACAGATGGACTGCCATGGGCTTAACGATTCATATTAAATTAAGTTTGTGATACTTGTTTCATACATCTGAAATGTGACCTTTAATAAAAGTTTCACAGCTTACTGGAGATTATATTGTTAGTACTGTTAAGACCCACATCAACAAGCAACAGGAACATGTGACACTTAACTACCTCTATGGAGCACATCATACAGCTAAAGAATGCCTCTCTCAATTTACTACATTTTGTTATGAATGTACGTATCTCTTTTTTTAATTTAGGTATCTGACAGGTCAGGGCAGGAAGGGGTTTTGCAGCCTGTCTACAAAACTGAGATAAAAAGCCATACATTTCATCGGGAAACTCTTATCGGGTAATTGTTACTATAAACTCCAGAACAAAGGCCTCTGAGTCTGTTTTATGTTATTCTGCGTCTTTTTTGGAGCTTAAAGGGACATCTCACCCTAAAAAAAAAAAAAAAAAAAATCAATGTCCCACCCCCCTGTGATTTCCATACTGTCATAATGTTGTTTAAAAATGGATCCAAAAGAAATCATAAAAGTAGTAATTTTTAATAGTGTGCAATATAGTCTTCCCATCCAATCATTGTGAATGAATCAGTGAACAAACGTTTCTCAGAAACTCTTACTGATCAATTTTATATTAGTGCTTTTGCGCCCTTTTTTGAATACTTAAATGACAGTTGCCACCTGCTCATCATTTACTCACCATATTGTTTTTCCAAAACTGTATGACTGACAGACTTGTGGAAAGATGTCTTAATGTTTTGATCCCATTGGCTTCCAATGAACTGCCAAATATGTTCTTCAAAACATATTTTCTTTTCTGTTTCCCATAAGACAGACAGGTTCGGAACAACCCAAGGGTGAGTAAATGATGACTGAATGTTCATTTTAGGTGAACTAATCCTTTAAGAGATGCAGAAAGCGCTTGTCGCAAACCGATGAACAGACGGCAATGATGAGCCAGCAAAACCTGTCCTGGCATCACAATGGCCTATGCAGCATAATTCAACCCCATCATCCAGTAGCTCATTAAAATGTGCTTATTGGATGAGGCTGAAATTATCCATTAATACCAGGCAAAGACTTGATAGTAAATGATCCACTGCAGCTTTTGTAACACATGTGGCACAGTTCACGTCCTCTCCAGGACAGCAGCGTCCTGCATTTCATCCGTTCATCACTATTCCCGCATGTTTGCAGCGGCTTAGGTGACCTTTAATAAACTGTGACTTTCAACATTGTAACAATTATGCCTCGCGCACGCCTGACTGGCTTCTATTTAGCACTGAGAAGCTTTGTTATGACTGTTTATAATTGAGAATGTGGAGGCTGTTGAGATACTACGGTTATCATTAATTGGGAGAGCGCATGTAAAAGAAGTATGTAATTGCCGAAGGATGGTTTGCTCTGTATGGTGTGCTCGAGCATCCTTGCTGTGATGATTGTGCCATTTTGTGTTCTTTTCTACGTGGAACATTTTGTGCGCTATCTCCGCACTCGAAGCTCCTCCAATTGAGTGTGTGAATGACAAGCGATCACTCTGTGGAAGAATTTTGTGTGTTACTGTGTTTTTTAGAGAGACGTGCAGAGAAGAAACTGAATTTTAGAAAGTGAATCTAATATGCAGTTTCCACAGAAAAAAACAACAACAAGCTGAAGGTTGAGGTTGAACAGCTGGGTGAGTGGATAATGCCAGATTCAAGACATGTCCTATTCTAAAGAAAACAAGACAGGTTAAGAAATAAAGCTCTGCTGGCGGATATTTTCCAAAACTTTAAAATTGAACTCTAATGTGTAAAAATACTTCCATTTGAGCTTAAAATACAGAGAAAAATGAAATGATTTAGGAACGGGGCTGTCTGTTTGTCTGACCAATGAAAGACTGAAAGAACAATAACTTTACATCAGCTGGTTCCAATCTGATTAAAACACACTGATAACCACAATAATATATGTGTATGTATATATATATATATATATATATATATATTGGGTATCCACGTGTCCTATGGTGTGACAAAAATTGGAGATAAACCTCAGTAGTAGCAACTCCAAAGGCCCATTCACACGAAGCAAGATAGCCATAAAGATAATGATAACTATATTTGCATCCACACCAGCAAACAAAATCGTCTGTGCATTATAAGCCCAAATTCTCAGGTGCATGATAGCAGGATTGATGCTGATTGGTTATCGTTCCCTTTCACTCCGTCACTCTGACGTCACATCGGTGGCCAACGAATAGGAATCTCGCTTCGAGATGCCAAAACAACTCTGCGTGTATGCAAACACGGCAATGATTTCCATTGGCATACGCTGATTAGGATCAGCTAAACCCAATCGCCTTGCGAGTATAAGTAGGTCAGCCGATCTAGCGTTCATTAGCTTTTCGCTTCTGAGCCGAGCAGTTCATGCAAACGTTCCTGAAGCCATTTCTACTCTGCGAGCGACGGAGAAAGGCTGGTGTTACGGCGTTGCAACGACGGTGGTTCCAGTCGAGTGACATTTTGCATTGCACTATCTTCATTTGTTTACCGAGCGGCCATCTGCCCTGTTTGCTTCAGCCTTTTACAAAAGAGCAAAGCTAAAAGAGTACTTACGGTGTGGTACGTCTTTTTCAAGATGCTCCTTTTGAGGATGTCCTACCGCCCATGCGTTGTTGGATGTGGCCGTTACCTGGCGCCAGCGGACAGTCACGAACACTGTCTAACATGCCTGGGCATTCAGCATGCTAGAGCAGCATTCGTGCATGGCTCATGTTCCTCTTGCGGGAAGATAACTATCTCGGAGTTGCGGACAAGGCTTAACTACATGCCCGGTGGGGAAGTCCCTATTTCACTTCCGCGATCCGGGGCACGCGCTGGCAGTGACCGCGGAGCTTCCGCTTCCGGGAGTGATAGGGCAAGCCTGACTGTGACAGTGAGGAACTCCCCACGGGGAGCGCCCCCTGTCACCTGCCCTCGACACTGTTGGAGCTCCCATTGGGTGCTGGATGTTACCTTTGGGGCTCCCCCTGATGACCAGATGTCAGTCACTGCAGAGTACGGCTCTGGAGATGAGGCATCCGTGTCTGGAGTGGCGTCCGATGGACGCTCAACCATTCCGGATACTGATCCGGAGCTGGTTGTTATGCTTGCCCGGGCCGCCAAGGGGTCGGGATTGAGTGGAACCCTCCACAACGTCCTGAACCGTCGAGGCTGGACGATTGGTACTTGGTTGGCTCGTGCTGGTGCACAGGGACCCACTCCAGTGCCTTTCTTCCCGGATGTGCATGATGAGTTGAATCAGTCGTGGAAGGCACCTTTCACTGCTAGGAAGCGATCGAGCAGCTCATCCTCCTTCACAACCCTTGATGGGGGCGCAGCTAAGGGTTACATGGGGGTCCCCCAGGTTGAGAGGTCTTTTGCGATGCAACTGTGTCCGCAGGCTTCTGCTTCCTGGCAGGGTAACCCGGCGCTCCCCTCCCGGGCCTGTAGGCACTTGTCAGCCCTGGTTGACGATGCTTATAAGGCTTGTGGTGATGGTGCGTCATCCGTAAACGCTATGGCCAAGGCACTGAAGGCTCTGCACGAGGGTGGCCACGATTCAGAAGCTCTCTCTTTGAGCTTCGTGCCGTGCGTGTCCTGGGTCGTGCGATGTCTACTATGGTAGTCTATCTGTGGCTGTGTCTTGCTTACACACGTGATGCAGACAAGATTAAGTTCTTGAATGCTGATGTGTCACAGACCGGCCTCTTCGGCGACATGGTGGAGACGTTTGCCCAGCAGTTCTCCGCCGCCCAGAAGCAGACTTAGGTGATCCGTCACATCTTGCCTCGGCGTTCAGCTGCTGCCTCCACCCAGGCACCGCAGGCACAGCCTCAGACTGCTCGTCGCCGAGGGCGCCCCCCTGCGACCTGTCCAGCCCGCTGCAAAACCCGGTGGAAAGAGGAAGTGTAAACGGCCCTAGGACAGGCGACCCAGGGATGGAAGAAGTAGCTCTGCAGGAGATGGTAACACCCCTCCCTCTTCCGGAGGAGGGGTGCTAGCCTCCGGGCTAGTGGTACCCAAAACCTCGACAAAAGAGCAAAATGTATTCCTCCCTGGGTCCCCTAAGGGGACGAGGTTCTGTGGACAGGCCTATAAAAGAGCTTTTGTTACACACTCACTCTCCTGTCATTTCAGGCAGCAGCCAGAGTGCAGGGAGCACGTACCAACGGACTTCCAGCCTCGCTACTGTCGGGATGCAGGTAACTTGCACACACATGCACAACATACACATGCAGGCCTCCCTCCAAACCAGCTCAGAGACACTCGGATGGGACCCCTGCGTCTCCCCTCCCTGCCCCACCATCGGCACCCCAGTGGTCCCGATGATGCCTCTTGCTCGATTCTTGGATGCCTGGATAGGGCTCAGACCGTCTCGATGGCTCATCCGCACCATTCGGCTCGGTTATGCGATTCAGTTCGCCCGGCGTCCTCCCAGGTTCAGAGGCGTGCGCTTCACGACGGTGAATGCAGACAACGCCCCTGTCCTGCGTGCAGAAATTGCTACTCTTCTGACGAAGAAAGCAATATAGCCGGTCCCTCCAACGGATACGAGGACAGGGTTTACAACCCGTACTTAATAGTGCCCAAGAAAGGTGGTGGGTTACGACCGATCCTGGATCTGCGAGTCTTAAATCTAGCTCTTCACAGGCTTCTGTTCAAGATGTTGACGCCGAAGCGCATTTTTGAATGCATCCGTCCCCAGGATTGGTTTGCAGCAATCGACCTGAAGGATGCATTCTTTTATGTCACAATCCTTCCACGACACAGGCCATTCCTGAGGTTCGCGTTCGAAGGTCAGGCGAATCAGTATCGTGTCCTTCCCTTCAGGCTCTCCCTGTCGCCCCGTGTGTTCACCAAAGTGGCCGAGGCAGACCTGACTCCTCTGAAGGAGAAAGGGGTTTGTATACTCAACTACCTCGACGACTGGCTGATACCAGCACAGTCCAGAGCTCAGTTGTGCGAACACAGGGACTTGGTGTTTCAACACCTCAGCCTGTTGGGACTTAGGGTCAACCGATAAAAGAGCAAACTTTGTCCGGTGCAGAGGATCTCTTTTCTCGGGATGGAGCTGGACTCGGTCACCCAAACAGCGCGACTCACAGAAGAGCATGCTCAGTCTTTGCTGACTTGCTTGAATACGTTCGAGAACAGGAAGGTGGTCCCACTGAAACAATTTCAGAGGCTCATGGGGCATATGGCAGCAGCTTCAGCGGTAGTCCCGTTAGGACTGCTCCACATGAGACCGCTTCAGCACTGGCTTCACGATCGAGTCCCAAAGTGGGCGTGGAAGAGCGGCTCACTTAGGGTCCAAGTGGCTCCGGCCTGTCGCTTTGCCTTTTTCCCCGTGATCAGATCTAAAGTTTCTTCGGGCATGTGTGCCCCTGGAACAGGTCTCCAGGCATGCTGTAGTATTCACGGATGCCTCCACCACCGGGTGGGGTGCCACGTACAACGGGCATGCAGTCTCAGGGGTCTGGACAGAACCTCATTTGCATTGGCACATCAATTGCCTCGAGTTGCTAGCAGTTCGTCTCGCCCTGGGTCGTCTCAAAGAGCACCTACTGGGTTGTCACGTTCTGGTCTGCACGGACAACACATCGACTGGAGAGTACATCAACATTAAGGTGGTCTACGCTCCCGTTGGATGTCGCAGCTCGCCCGCCACCTCCTCCTATGGAGTCAGAAGCATCTGAGGTCGCTTGGCGCCATTCACATTCCAGGTGTGTACAACCAGACGGCCGACGAGCTGTCTCGAGCCCAAGCGCTCCCTGGAGAATGGAGACTCCATCC
>JAUCMU010000033.1:15784438-15799024 GCA_032275025.1 Enteromius treurensis
TGCAACGTGAGCAATCTTAATGTCATAATCAACACGTCTATTCGTTTTCACTTTGTTGGCAACAGACGTAATAGATTGAATTTATTTGAGCAGGGGCATTTTTACAACCTAGCCTTACACACGCTCGACCTATGAATCAGTGTTTTTTGTTATCCTGGTGAGTGGATGGTGCTGTCACAAAAAAACTAGGGTCCTGAAACTGAGGGTCCTGAAACTGCTGCTCCTCCAGTTGTGCAGGAACACCCTTCTCGCAGGGAGACCCGTGACCACGCGCGGCGATTTGCAGGCTGCCGCGTGAAAAAAGACGCATTTTTAATGCCAGATCTGTATTCAATCTTAATTCATCTTAGTAGTATTAACACATGTTGATAAAAGTTGATAAGTGATAAAAGGGAATTCCCCCCACTAAAAGCTGTATTAGACATTACATTCAGTTTTAAAGGTAGCACATTGTTTTTGGAAGTGGAAAAAGAACATTTACAGTGAATAACCGTAAATTGACATTCCCAGAATTCTATGCATTACATTTTAAGTTTGTTGATGAAATATCTATGTTTCTTTGTTTGTTTTTTGTATGTTACATCTAATGTTAAGTTAGTATTGATTGCATTCAGCTTAATTCCACTCACCATGATGGTGTTTAGTGTTTGTGTGAATGACACTGAGCCCAAAAAGTTTTGTGTTCAAATTTAAAAGCTGGTTGTGATTGGCTTAGGTTTATCATGTGACTTTCTCATCACTACCTGCTTTTTGGTGATTATTAGTGTACTACAAAGGTACACAACAGAGTTCAGTACTTCCAAATGGTTAGTATATTAACATATTAATTAATAAAAGTGCAGTATTTAAATGTACTCCCCCGCTGGCCTGCACTCACATATGATTTCTGCAAGCGTGCCGGAGCACGCTTACGTCATTAAGCTCTTCCAAGCGGGCCAGGGCCAGCTAAACGTACCGCACCCAGGCACGTTTCGGAGCACTCACACTAGTCAAACGAACCGCGCTTTGGTGGTCAAACCCCGGTGTCCTGGCCAAATTCCCGCTGACCCTTGTCTATCATGACCTCCCAATAATCCCCGTCTATTTATTGGTTGAATTTCTCTCTCTCCTCCACCTATAGCTGGTGTGTTGTGAGTGCATTGGTGCCGTTTTCCTGTGGCTGCCGTTGCATCATTCAGGTGGAGGTTGAGGAGGGACCCCCACACACACATGATTGTAAAGTGTTAATGTATGGCAATACACAGTAAAAGCACTGTATAAATGTGTCATTCATTAATTAATTCATAATAACACACTGGCTGTTGCATAATCATCTTACAAATGCTAAACTTCTAAATATGTTAAACGTCCTGTGCATTCGCAACAGAATTTTCACTTTATTCATATAAAAAAGCTGGGGGAAACAATGCAGACACAAAAATAGATATTTATTATATATATAATAGATCACATTTTGCTTACTCGCTCACACTAATACACTGTTTTATATGCAAGCTTTTTATATGCTGCAAGATAACACATCACGAAAAAACATTTTTCATTCTGCAATAGTAGCAAGCAAATTGCTACTATTTATAAATAAGAATGGATCAAATGCTGTTTTAATGAATTTGAATCTGAATTATGAACTCAGTGGGTTAGTAATAAATACCAAATTTAGCATGACACTAGAAAAGTTGCTCCATAAATAGTTTATAAACAGTACTAAATCTTTGATAGATGCAAATGCCAAGTAAATATGTGAAAGTAAGCTCTCACTGGCTACCTTTGGTGAGGGCTGAAATATGTCTACAGTAAGAAAAGAGTAACCAAGATCTGAACGAGGTCTCCTTGTCTGAGGCCTCTGCAGCTTTTAGTGTCAGAACATGCTGACATTGCATATCAGTGTAAAAGACACACGTCCGGTGACAATACGTCAGAGCAGCTGTCAGAGAGCAGCTAATTTCCCATCTGTATTCATGCCGCCTGTCCAGGGGAGGCATAACTCTGAACATCCTGCACTCTACACTGTTTAATGCCTGTGTTTAACTGCCAGGTAATTTTCTGGAATGACAACAACAAAGCAGTTAGGGTAAGTTATCTGCAGTCAAAAACGCAAGTCAGTAATTTATTCCCAGCACAAACAAAACGATGTATGATTAACCTGAAAGAATGAAACTACTAATTATAGTAACAGAAATATTTCTCTATCAGAAACTGAACAAGTTTTTATTTCCTCTTTCTGTAATGAAGTGGACGGACTCAGGAGGTAAAAAGTCAATACGGTATTTTTTCAACAGGATAATGACAAAACCAAGGTGAGCAAACGTAAATTCATCCAATTCTGGGAATAATAACTGAATTGAAAGAGTCTTTGTTGTTTCTTTGCAGGACACACGTTGAGGAGGAACAGACAGACGATCACAGCCACACACCACTTGCATACGACGAGAAGGAGGAGAGGAATCACTGGAGTCGGAGACAACCTGTCCTGGAGAATCACGGAGCCTTCTTTATGGGAACAGGTAAGGAGCAGGTAAGTATAGAGACAATGGTTAGAGTCCACTTTCGTGAAACGAGCTCGGACAGAGAGTGAACAGTGGTGTGTGGTTTTAAGGAGTGCTAGTTAGTGCTGATGATCGATGTCAGGTGAGGAATCCAGGTGTGTGTAATCAATACTCCGGGGATTGTGATCGCTGTGTGTCTGTGAGGGAGGAGCCTGGTGTAGATGTTACACTTTCACTGATAAATAAGAAAAGGGAAAACTCAAAAGTAAAACAATCAACTAACCAGTTTTTTAAGGATTTTACTGTAATTGCTAAAGTGTTCTTCTTGAAAGGTCTTTGCACTTTGCCATGTGCTTACATCACTTGCTTACTATCAGATCCTAACGAGAATCCAAACAGCTAAAAAAAACGTTACAATAATGTACAATTAATCAAAGTTATGGATAAAGGACTCATACTTTGACTGGAAGCAACAATTCAAAGTCAAATATACTGATGGATTTGTTTGTTACACTTCATAAGACATGAATTAATGTACTGGAGTTTAGTGTTGTGAAATGATTAATTGTGATTAATCAGTGAAAATATATAATTTTTCTTGAATATACTCTATAGATGCATGTGTTTGTATTTATTTACACAGTATAAACATGTGTATTATGTAAAAAAAAAATATATATATATCTTGGATGTGATTAACCCTCATTTCACAGCACTACTGGAGTAATTGTGATTTTTTTTATCTGCTGTTTGGACTCTCATTCTGATGGCACGCATTCACTGCAGAGGATTTATTCATGAGCAAATTACGTAATATTACATTTATCTCAAGAAGGTATTATTCCTTTAATACTTAGGCTACTATAAGCTACTTTTTAAAAACAAAAACTCAAACACATCATGCAGACGTCTGGTGAATAATGCCAAATTAATCTTCAGTAGTATTATATGATCCAGTTCCTGCAGAAGGACATGATTAACTTGTTGGCTGATGTGAGATGGTCACTTCTGCAGTGGCATGTCAGTCCTGTTCTAATGCGGTCACTTGAGGTCAGCCAGATCTTGGACGGTCATTTGTCCTGAAACCTGCTATGCAGTTGAGACAGAGTGACATGGCTCACTCCATATGACTGGCAGTGCCTGCAGCATGCTAGGGGCCCTTTCCCTTGTTAAAAAAAAACTGATCAGATAAATGTCTGTCCAGCCCCTTTTATTATTCAGTTAGTTTTATTTATTAATTTTTTTTATAGCCAAAATTAAAAAAAACAACAAAATGTTCCTTTAAGGTTAGGGGCTTTGAAAACCTAATCACCACTGACAAATATAACATAATAATGATCACTCCATAGTTTGATTTCAGAGAAGAACCTTCAATCAACTCCACAATATCTTCATTTTTCAGGATACAGATATTACTGCTGGAAAAAGGGTATGTTTAGGTCATAAATGTGTTTTTCTTGTAGCTGTTTTTTTGTTTTTTTTAAAGTGGATAATGATCCATTACATTCCCAGAAAAGAATCATTCTAGCAAATGAAAAATGACTGCCCAAACCTTCTCATAGTGCACAGATTACACCGGTTTCCATCCGGATTTTTAGAGGACATCTGGGTATTCTACAACTGCTAATTCATCACCACAAACAACATCTGAAAATGTCTGTTTTGTGTTAATGAGGATTCTTTTTTTTTCCAGCAATGCAAAATAACAGCTTTCCTAAACTACTTCAATCAGTGCTGTATAAATCATCTTTCATCAAACGACTTTAATTTATTGGCTGACAACTACATTTTTAGTTTTACTGTCATGAAGAGCCTGTTTACACTGGACCACAGTTTTATAATACCACAAAATCTTACATTAAGACATATTCTTGTACAAACAAGAATGTACATATAGAAATGCAAGAGCTAGTGACTGAAGAAACTGCAGTACATCAAAACAGTGTCTGATGTTTTAACTTAATGCACTCTGATAAATTTACTTTTAGAAAAAAAGGTTTATTAGCATCTGCCAAGAAACTTCTCTGTTTATGAGCCTTTTAAAGTCTGGCTGGTTTTGCATCAAAAGAACCTAAAAAGTCATTAGACGTGTCACACAGAATGGATAACGTTATTGAATCACAGTGCAGAAAGCAGCTTCATTCAATAAATGTTCATTGTTATTGAATAAAGCAGATATCATAAAGAGTTTCAAGGCATTTCAAGCCACCATTCACAGCAGAAAAGTGAAATGGGTGACAAATTAAATCTGAAAAGCATCATTCACCACATGAAAGAGTAGAAACAAATGGAGTTTTATCATATATATTAACGAAAACAGTCTTCAGCATTATTGGTTTCTTCCTTTCCTGTAAAAGCAAGGGATTTTGCTCTTAGGAGTACTAACAATATGCCAAAGGATATTAACCAATCAGTAGCCAAAGATATGAGGAAATCATATCATATGAATGTAAAGACTCATACAGGGAAATTAAATGTGCATCAAGGGAGGGCTGCACTGCTAAATATGACAATTTATCTTCATTTGAACTGTATAATTGGCCATGAATCCTTTTGTTGCATTGTGATCTGATTTTGCCTAGCAAAGTTAATTCCTCCTAACTAGCCTCTGACTGCCTCATATTGCACTTAATGCATTTTGCTTATTGAAAATATATTCACAGGTGGTCATAACAAATTACAAATGGCTGTGCAGGACCCTTATTAAAACTGTGTTTGCGAGAAGCATATTAATATGTTAAAGGGAATGTCTTGGTTACGTAGGTAACCGTAGTTCGCTGACATTATGTCGTGACGACAGACTGGGGTCTTGTTCAGAGCGCCTATTCGCTCTGATTCAGAGAAAATGCCAAGGAAAATTGGCTAGTGGAATTTGCATCCTGAGCCACTCCCCGACATTCGGGTATAAATAGGAGACAAGTGCAACCACTCATCATGTTTTGCTGAGGAGCCGAGAATTAGTCCCTGGCTTCAAGCGATGGTGAGTACCAGCAGTGAGTACATCGCTACTGGAGAAGCCAAGTTGTTGTTCCTGACTTAGAGATAACGTCTAAGGAAGGGAGTTCAGCCTTCGTGAAGATTGCTTCAGATCTTCCTATTTGTTGTTAAAGTGTGGCAGAATGAAGGGGAAGCGGGCCTTCAGGGGAAGGGCACTACGGAGGCCACATACTACCCGAAAGGAGGTAACATGTGGAAACAATGATATGGACAGACCCAGGCCTGGGGCACTACAACATACAAACTGGGTCTATGAGGCAGGTTCCACAACACTCCTAGTGTGCCCTCACGCCGAGGGGGCACGGCTCGCCTTCGGCCTGGTACACCAAAGCAATGGCTTTCAGTATCCAGTGGGCCACCCTCTGCTTGGAGACAGCCTTCCCTTTCTGCTGACATGCGTAAGAGACAAAGAGCTCAGAGCTTCTGAAGTCCGGGTGCGGTCCACATATAATTGCTGGGGTCTTATGGGACACAGCAATGGCAAGGCTGGATCTGCCTCCTCCGAGGGCAGTGCTTGCAGGTTCACTACCTGATAGAAAGGTGTGGTGGGAACCTTGGGCACGTATCCAGGCCAAGGTCTCAAGACAACATGAGAATAGGCAGGCCCGAACACAAAGGTCCCTGACCCTCTTGATGGAAGTGTGTGCGGTCAGGAACACTGTCTTAACCGACTGGAATTTAAGCTCTACTGACTCGAAGCGGCTCAAAGGGACCACTCTGAAGGCCAACCAGGACAACAGAGAGATCCCAGGAAGGTACCAGGGGCGACCTAGAGGGATTTAACCTCCTAGCGCCCCTCAGGAACCTCATGATGAGATCGAGCTTCAGGAGTGACCGGCGACTCACTGCGTCGTGATGCTTGGAGGGTGACAGCCTACGCTCCAACTTCTTTTGCATGATGGAAAGCACTACTCCAATCATGCACGTCCGGGGGTCTTCCTTTGCGAGAAGAACACCAATTAGCAAACAGACTCCACTTCAGTGCATATGCTCGCCTCGTAGAGAGGGCCCTGGTCTGAGTTATAGTGTCCACCACCACCGGTCGTAGAGCACGCAAGTCTGCCGCCTACCGTCAGGTAGCCACACACTGAGGTTCCACAGATCTGGACGTGGGTGCCATAGGGTGCTGTACCCCTGAGAAAGGTGGTCCCTCCTCAGAGGTAAGCGCCAGGGAAGGGCTGTCACGAGGTGTGCTTCGTGAGCTGTCGTGGGAGCGCGTCTGCCGCACGATTGAGCACTCCCAGAACATGGACAGCACACAGGGATTTTAACTGCTGCTGGCTCCAGAGGAGTATATGACGGGCGAGCTGATATATGCAATGTGATCATAGACCCCCCCGGTGATTGGTATAGGACAAAGTCACAGTGTTGTCTGTGTGGACCACCATGTGCTTGCCCTGCAGCAGCGGCTGGAACTGCCACAGAGCCAGATGCACTGCCAGCAGCTTTAGGCAATTGATATGCCAAAGCAGACAAGACCCTGTCCAGAGCCCAGAGGCTGCCTGCCTGTTGCATGTAGCGCCCCAGCCTGTACTGGAGGCATCTGTCGTGTCAATAACATGCCGAGACACTTGTCCAAAGGGCACCCTGGCCCGTAGGAAGGCAAGGTCTGTCCAGGGACTGAATGTGCAGCGGCATGCCGGTTTGATAGTCATTCAGAGTGTCCATGTCCATCTCAAGTACAGCCAGTGCTGAAGTGGTCTCATATGGAGCAATCCAAGTGGCGTAACAGCGGTTATGGAAGCCAGATGCCCCAGGAGTCTCTGAAAGTGTTTCAGTGGTGCCACCGTCCTGCCTCTGAAGGAACTCAGGCAGTTCAGCACTGACTCGATGCACTCCTCTGCAGGTAGCTCTACACGACGGCCTCGACTGGGTCTTGGCACGAGGCGGAGCTGATGTACATGCAGAAGGGGGGGCACCTTCGGCGACGGGCAGATCGGGCGTGGCCCACGGTGGAAGGTTGGCCACTGGAAGGTCAGGATGTGCTGGATCCCCTCGGTCTGCCGTTGCACTGCCAGGTTTGGTCTGTCAGGTTGAGACACAGATGGTGCTCCTGGGCCACAATAGCAGACATCGCCTTCCCGAGGGACTGCACCGTGACCTTCATTGCCCGGAGAGCGAAGTCGGCCGCCGTGTGCAGCTCCTGCATCCACCCCGGGTCAGTGCCACCCTCGGGCATTTCTTTAGTGCCTTGGTCTGGTGGAGCTGCAGGATCACCATGGCATGCAGGGTAGAGGCAGGGAGAGCAGCCGTGGTTCTACAGGGTCTGGAGGGCAGATGCAGACAATTCCTCCAAGTGCCAGCATCCCCTAGCTGCCCCGCCATTGAGGGTTGTGAGAATGGAGGAAGGAGACCAGCGGTTTCTGGCTTAAAAAAGGAGCCATCCATGACTTTGTCAGATTCTAATGCACCTCTTGGAAGAAAGGCACTGGGGAGAAACGTGGTCGCAAGCCACAGCCCTTCCCCAGAAACCAATCATCCAGCCGTAAGGGCTCAGGAATGGGAGGTGTGCACACCTCCAGCCTAATGCTCGGGGCTGCCCGAGAAAGCATGGCCATCATCTCGGAGTCGGACTCAGCGGCAGCCGCAGCGCCTGAGGGTTGCAGCCCTGCTGAAGCTTCGTCCGCATCAAACGAGAAACCATCCCCCGATGCTGCGATCGACATCTGATCCTCTAACGGTCCCCAAAATAAAATGTGAGGACCACCCTGAGGCAGCCCTGACAAATCACCGGGGAGCCGCATGGGACAGTCACTGCGGGAGGGGTGAGAGGTCCACGAGGGGGTGCCTGGCGGAGAAGCTCTCACTTTAATCCTCAGATCACCGCCAGTACCAGCCACGGGCCTCGGGCAGAGAAATCAATACAGGGAGCAGCTGACAGCTCGCTTGCAGATCCTTGGAGGAGAGAGAGGTGTGATCGCATTTTATTGAGAACAACAAACACATGCATTTAGTTTATTAAGCTTGTATTTTAATCAAAAGTTTTTTCAAGCTTATCACTAGCATGCTGGCTTAAGGCACATTATACTTCACTTAAGCCCTAAATACACTGCCTGATTTTCAGCTGTCCCAGACGAAAGATTAGCATCGTGAAATAACTGTGCCGATTTGTGTAATTGTGGCTCCTAATTGGTGGTCCTGTGTCATACAGTAAGAGAGATTCAAAGATAGCCGTTGTCATGGTCTTGCGACAAAAGAAAGCCTATGATACAGCACAATCAGGGCACAGTGTGTTTGGTGGTACAATCAATGTTTACTGACCAACCAATAAAAATGTGAAATGAAATCAACGCATTACTCAAGCTCTTATGCCTTCCTTATTTGTCGCTTTTTTTTTAGCTCACATAAAAACTACAACTGGTAAAGTATGATTTATCATGCTCTTTTTCTTTACTACTAGTGCATGCTGATGACGTTTTATTCAAATGTGTCATATTGTACGAGTCAATAGTATCACATCGTACAGTCTACACACAAGTTGTAGCCAAGTTTTATGGTCATGTATACATTGTAAATTTTCAGGAGTGACAACTGCATTTAAATTGTAAATTGTAATTTCTGTAAATGCGGTTGTCACTACATGCATTTTGCAGGAGTTAATTTGGTAGCAGAATGAGGTTGTCACTCATAAATGACTGAACTGTGTGTGTACAGAACAGGATAAAGCACTAAAAGGTGAACTAACAATCAAATTGAAATGCAGTGTGTACAGTACCGTGGCCACAGTGTGACATGCAGTGATGCTATAGGATTGCTACACAGTGTGTTTTGAGCTCTAAGGGTAAGCAGACGTTTAAAATACACAGTAATACTGAAGATCCAGATGGGACCAATGCTGTTGAGAGTGATATTTAGATACATACTGTATGTAAATGCGCTGCACATTTTCCTCTCAAAAAAAAAAAAAAAGAAATGCACCAGCAAAATGACAGCAATGAGAAAACAGCAGAGTTCAAAGTAATGCAGATACATGTGCATATGATGTATTAGGACTGTAGAGAGCACCTCAATATGAAAACAAAGTCAAAACCCAAGCAATTTAGAAACATGAAATAGAACATGGTACTCTACAACAGAATGTTTTATAGCATGGTTTTCAAATCTTATTCATGGAAAGCTACCTTCCTGCATACTTCAGTTCCAGTCCTGCTTCAACACACCTGTCTAGATTTATCAAGTAGCCCTTAAAAAGTTGATTAGCTGATTAAGATGTGTTTGAGTAGATTTGGTGCAGGATGGTAGCTCTTCAGAAACAGGGTTGGGCACCCCTGTTTTAAAGAAAGTACCTTTATTGCAGGGGTATCCAAAAATAGGGCTGCACGATAAATATTTAATTTTTAATGTGTATCTTGTCAGTAGTCAGTTTTGTAAATTTACATTAATCTCCATCACATACATGTTGTCAGATACTACACAGAGCCGTTGTTCACCGACAAGCTGCGCTAAACAACGTTTGTAATCGAGAGAATTTTGCCAGCCTCTATATATTAAATACAGCTCCATCTGAAAACATGCATGTTAAGGATTTTACTGCCCTATTCTAAAACTTTTCTTGAAGGTCCATTGTCATGCAAAGTTTAGTTCTGACCCTAATTAAAATCACCGGTACCATCTCATATGTTTTTATCTCAGGTGTTTAAATCAAAGCAGGTTGCGAGTGTTTTTGCACATGGATAGCTAACCCTAATGGACTGAACAGAATAAATGAACAGATTTTTTTATTTTTTATTTTTTTTTTTACAATCAAAGAAAACGGCATCCCAGAGCACAGACCAGCATGTGGCACTGTAATTCTGCAACAGAGATACACTGAAAACGGAGAAGAAGACTTGTAAACCTAAACCTTTTGCGTGGTATACAAATTAAAAAAGAACGTAGTATTATAGTGGTGACTTGGGGTGTGGGGTGATGACATCATCGTTTCACAAAAAATACAGATTTGCTGTCCACACGAAAACGCAAGGGCGTTATTTTCAGATTCATCCAATGTGGACCCACTTTTAAAATATAACAGTTTCCCTCTCCCAAAATCCATGTGGACGAAACACCAATACTATACAGTATAACACTTTTCCGTGTGGACGGGGTCCAAGTCAGAAAATAAACAATGAGACTGGCGAAATCATTGTTGTAGTAAAAAGTGACTAGGAAGTTCATTTTTGTCAGAGAAAGAGCAAGGAAGATTTGTTTTTAAGGCAACACTTTAGATTAGGAAATACATATTCACTAATAACTAAGGGTTTCACCTCCATAAACTACTAATTTGCTGCTTATTGATAGTAAGTGGGTATTGGGCTGGTTTATGGGATCTAGAATTTTTATCATACAGAAAGCACTTGTGTTGCTAAACAGCCAATTTTCTAGTAATATGCATAATACTATTTTATTACACAACAAATGCATTGTGGATGAATGAATGCAAAACACTTTGTACCCCATTTTCTTCACCTGCATTTAGCACTATCAAACTTTAGATTGCTCAAAACTGATGCTAATGCTAGCTGCAAATGCGTTATATTTAGGCGCACAAGAGGGCAAGGTATGATTCTTTTTAATGGAAATGTAAGTTGTTCTACAAACAGAACATTAGCCATTGCTTTAGCCCTGTGCTCATCAACCATTTAACATTGTGTGCCCTTAAAAAGGCAAATTATGTTTCCAAAGTGTTGTTTTGGGTAATAACTTTCCTAAGGCCCATTTTGAAGTAATAAACCTGATTTATTAAAGGGCAAAGCAAAAGCAGAACAGTTCTCTGTGGCTAGCCTTGTTCGTTTCCCTAAAGGAAGAATCTATTAAACACTTAGCCTTACCTTGCCCTTCATTTCATTAATAGGAGGCACAGATGCCGGGGTCTGCTCCAGCGAGATAGGACGGGTGGCAGGAATAGCAAAACTACATTAGGGATTACTGGCTTTGAGGAGGTCCACACCACTCAATCTCACATTCTCTTCACGTGGCGGCAGAGAGTGATCAGTGGCACTGCTGTTTTTGCAGAGCCAGCACTGGCCACTGCTTAGGTAACACTGGTGTCAGTATTTAAGCTGTTGGTGATTAATCACAGTCTCTATTAAAAAAAGGAGAGAGACAGAGAATCAAATCTCGAGGAAGAGAAGTTAAATTATCTCAGTGAAGCAGGTTCCGCCCTCTCAAGTATCAACTGCAGAGGAAAATATAGCTGCCAACATTCTGGTCATATTTTGAATTTCATGCATCAGCTCAGTAATATTGTGTTTTTCAGATTTTTCAGAGTCTCTGCATATGATATTGTAGGGTTGTCAGTGAAAAAAATGATGGCAAGAAAACCACCAATGACAACTGTAAAATAACAGTTGTAGCTCTAATGGAGAAAATGGTAATGTGAAAGCTCTTTCTTTGCTACGTGGAATAGTTTGGTGAACAGTTTTCTGTGTTGATGTTCTGTGGCTCCAAAACGTTGTGATTACCAGAGAAGATGGGTTCAGAGCCCACCAGTGTAAACATTTAATTAAATAAATAAAAACAAGCATTATCACCACTATATAATTATAAATTATGTTTGGGTCAATTAAAATAATCGTAAAATCCGTTGATTCTATACATTTTTTATTCATATTGTTTAAAAAAAACTATTTTATGTGGTAATTTATTTATCACATGTATTCGCAACACACTCACCAATAAATATCTGCTTAATTTGAAGGAAATTAGATGCTTAATTTGGATTGGTTGTCAAATACCAAAATATATGAGGGTTTAAAGGCAGTTAAATGCTTAATTCTGATTGGTTAATGGGCTTTCCAAATGGAAAGCCGCTTGTTTTGAGGGAATTTGCGTTTTTGCTAAATTTTGCCTCATTGGTCTACTTGAACTAAAGTTCTGAGGTGTGCAACTATTTACTGAGAATTAATGTGAGGTCAAAAGATTTTGGTTGGTTTAAGACTGGTTAAGCTTGCTCACTGTGTGACCAAAAATAGCTTCTTGGTTCAAAAAATCTTTAAATGAGCTTCATACAACTGGTGCTACTTACAAATATACTGTATGTTATATAGCAAATATAGAATGCCACTGTCAATAATGATATTTGGTTTGGCTTATCAAGGTGAGACATTATTTGTAACTCTAGCTGCAGCGTGTCAGATACTAGCACGCTCACTTCCTCTGACCTTTTCCTGGAATAGTTTAGCTGACAGGAAGTTTACATGCAACATTTCCACTTCAAAAGGATTTATGGCAAAATCAAATTTTTTGCCTTCATTTTCACAGCGTAACATGGTTTTGACACAGCTGACCTTGCCTCTACTTTTCGATTTAAAACAGTCCATTACAATGTTTCACGCTGGTACTCCATACTTCTGCTAAACCTGAATGCCTACATAAGACCGCTATTGTATTTTACTGTTGATGTAGTTTCCTTTTATTATACAAAGTTGCTGTAAATCTTAATAAAATCAGGACGGCATCAGAGCGTAATAGCTGTGTGAAGCTCATAGCATTATCATAACAGACCATAGCACCATTAAGCATAATTGTCTAAATTTCCAAGCCTAGAAATGCCTTCTTTAATTCCTAATATGATTTTGCATCTCTGTGGGGGATTACGTTTAAAAGGAATGTCTCCTCTTTTATTGACAGCAGAAATATTTCAGTTGGCTTCAAGGAATTAAGTGATTATGTAGAAGAGATTAGGAATGCAATCATTGTGGGCTTTGAGACAATTTTGCAGCGTTATTGTGAAGTAGCCTGTAGCACATACGCCCTCAAAATGTCTTTTGCACACACAGAGAGACATACTAAAAATACTGGCTGCATGCTAAAAAAGATAATAAAAAAATAGTATAATAGTATAAAAATAGTAAATTAAATTACACACAAAAATATGAAAGAAGTGCAAACGGCATAATCAGACAAACAGCATACATTTTTATATGTTATATTTGAATTTATTTTACTTTTTTATATAGTGTGAATTGGTCAAGAGGTTCACTTCTTGAAGGCCCCAGGTTTAAAACCAATCCATGCATACTTCTTGAATAAATCATGCAGAATTGATGTATATCAGGAACAGGGGCATTTGGTAGGATTTTATTTAGTGATTTTCCTGGAACAGAGCGAATGGAGGATGTTGCTTCAGGCAAATATGTTGTCTAGAGGGAAAGATTATACTTCATGTAATGAACTTGAAAGGATTTTTATTTTGAGCTAGTGGGATGTACATGAAATGGAATGAACTGAAAAACAAAACAGCATTTTTCTTTCTTTTTAAAGGCCTAACGTGACCCCTGAATAATTAAATCCTTTTGATTTTATGAATTCTCTCCTCAATTTCATCCCCATGTAAGAAGCCTGTCTCTGTTTATTTGCAGTAATAGACTCCGGAAAGATCAAAGGCCCAGCAGAATAAGGAGTTGTCAGAGTGCGGCACTCTAAAAAATTATCTCTTCATGGCTGTAGATTATTGGACAAGGCCTTAGGGGACATTAGCTTCATTTGCATCCCTGCCATGAGGATGTGCAAGAGTGGGCTTTGAATCTGTCTGGTTGGCAGTGTCTTCTTATCACTCCATAGCTTTGCAGTGATGCTGAGGCCAGTATAGAGAATGTGTTCCATACCAAATTCAGTATGCTCAGGGATGAACTGGCTGAAATAGCAAAAAAACAAAAAAAAAAAAAACAGGAACTTCTGATATGGAGAGAGGGAATCCTTTATTGATAAGCAACAACTTCCAGGACCAAAGTCCTGCTGTGAGTGTCGGGGAGAAATGGTTTGTTATGTCAAGTTTATTATATTAATAATATTATATAATTGTTCTGTAATACAACTAGACAATACAAAAAAATGCAACTGTAAATATCAATTGAATGTGTATTCACATTTATTTTTAAAAATCTTTTGAATGAGTGGTGTCACACATGTCATCCTTCTCTTATAAGCACAATTAAAACAACAACATTCTTTAAAATGTTTGTGGGGCAGTCGTGGCCTAATGGATAGGGAGTTGGGTTTGTAACCCAAAGGTCGCAGGTTCGATTCCCAGGTCCAGCAGGGACTGTAGGTGGGGTTAGTGAATAACCAGCGCTCTCTCCACCCTCGATACCACGACTGAGGTGAGACCCTTGAGCAAGGC
>JAUCMU010000033.1:15832429-15844247 GCA_032275025.1 Enteromius treurensis
GGGATATCCTGGACCAAAACCTTCTCCAGAGTGCTCAGGACCTCAGACTGGGCCGAAGGTTTACCTTCCAACAAGACGATGACCCTAAACACACAGCTAAAATGACGAAGAAGTGGCTTCACAACAACTCTGAGACTGTTCTTGAATGGCCCTGACTTAAACCCAATTGAGCATCTCTGGAGAGACCTGAAAATGGCTGTCCAACAACGTTTACCATCCAACCTGACAGAACTGGAGAGGATCTGCAAGGAGGAATGACAGAGGATCTCCAAACCCAGGTGTGAAACACTTGTTGCATCATCTGTCCCAAAAAGACTCATGACTGTATTCGATCAAAAGGGTGCTTCTACTGAATACTGAGCAAAGGGTCTGAATACTTACGACCATGTGATATTTCAGTTTTTAATTTTCTTTTTTAATAAATCTGCAAAAATGTAAACAATTCTGTGTTTTTCTGTCAATATTGGGTGCTGTTTATACATTAATGAGGGAAAAAAATGAACTTAAATGATTTTATCAAATGGCTGCAATAACAAGAGTGAAACATTTAATGAGGTCTGAATACTTTCCGTATCCACTGTGTCTGGTAAAATCATAAACAGTTTAGTTGTTTGCAAGCTTAGTGTTTTTTTATTAACTTTTTAATTACAAATTAAATTAATATATGTTTCAATACCACTTTTTTTGGGCATCTTTGATTTACTATATTAAGAAATTACAAGATATGCACAACTTTTAAACCTAAGAAGCAATTTGGCACAGCTGTTTCTAAAGTGTTTTACCTACTAAAATGTCGAAAACAGCTGAACAAACCTGTCAGTCAAAATAAGTTGCCTAGATATGCCTAGTAACCATATGGTTAATGTTTTTAATTTTGCATGCCATATGTCTTTGTGTGTGTGTTTCTGACAGTATGATAAATCCAGCGTGGATGAGGGCATTTGCAGTGACAGCATCAGCAGTTTGGACCCACCAGGTTCACAGCTCACACACTGTCTACTGAACACACTCACGGTGTCATTGTTCATCTGTGTAAATGTTTTTCATGCTCCTCCTGATCAGATGCGTTGGATCTGAGTCGACTGGTGCGGCGGCACGTGCCGGAGGCCGAGTTTCTGGAGGTCGTAGGTCAGGAGCTGGTGTATGTGCTGCCGTATACCGGTGCCACAAATGGCAGCTTCGCATCCCTCTTTAAAGAGCTGGATCTGGAGAAGAGCTCTCTGGGCGTCACCAGCTATGGGATGTCAGACACGAGTCTGGAGGAGGTACACAATTGAGTGACGACGGGCACATTTACATGTGTGGCCCATTTTGTTTCTACCACTGTACACTAATGCATCTGTATCTGTTCACATTTGCTCAAGGATGCATTTATTTGACCAAAACTAATTTTAAACATTATTATATCTAATATATATATGTTAAAAATGTATTTATGTTGCTTTGATCAAAGCTGAATTGTAAGCATCCTTACTTAAGTCTTCAGTGTCACTGTTATGTTGTCAGTGTTTGCCTCGTTTAGTGTTTTGAGTACTTTTATTTGTAATGTTTGTCTCAGACTGCACCTTGCTTCCCTTGTCTTTGTGGCTTGTTAGTTGCCATGACAATTGATCAGATCCGCCCCCTCATTTAACAGAATTTCCTGGTGTTTAATTTCACAGATCTTTCTGAAGGTAGCTGAAGACACAGGTGTTGATGTGGAATCCCATGGTAACAACATCTATATTAACATTCATTTCATTTTACACTTTAATATTATCACAGCTCCTACAAGTTTATATGAGATACTTGAAAATACTTATGACACGTTATTGACATGGAATGACATTTTAAAAGAATTGTATCTCTTTTTGATAATAGTAATAATATACTTTTTAAATATAGTATATACATTACCTTAATTTTTGCCACTAGTATTTTAGGGTTCCTCTCTTTAACCGGTGCTGCATTTATGTAAATGTACTCCACATATCAAATAAGCACCAGCTATATTAGCCACAGATCCTTCAGAAACAGGCACTTTGTAGATGTACTACGTGGTGGCAGTTTCGTAATATAACTGCACTGAAATGTGCCACTCAAGCTGTTAAAATCAAACTGAAATGATCAGGGATCTTGTTAAAAAAAGGATCCTTTAAAAGGATATTCGGTCTATTTAAAGGCCTTATGGTTCTCAGATGAAAACGGGCCGCTCAAATAAGAGCTGAGATGAAGTGTTGCAATTGTACTCTCCTGTCTCACTTCTGTCACAGCTCAGTGTGTGTGTGATTGTATGTATACCTGTGTTAATGCTCCCCGCAGATAAGAACAGGCCAGATGAATAAGCTGAAAGTATCACACTCCGCCAGAATAACCTCTACTCTGTGTATGTGTGTGTGTGTGTTAATGTCTCACAGATAAGAAAGGAATTCTTGAACAAAAGCGCAGAAGCAGCTCAAGGATATCAGGAATACAGACTCTCAACTCAGCACTGGAATGCAAAGATGCAAACGCTGTGAAAAACGGTGCGCTCAAACATAAACTGACACGTATATCAACTACACGCTTAAATGTGTATGAAAAAAAAAAAAAACACACTGGCTATTTTTTTTTTTCAAACCAATCTTTTGACAAATTCATTTGATACTGAGAAAACAATGACTTTGTATCACATCACTGCTCTGTATTATTTTTCCCCCTTGTTTTGAAACAGATGCAAAGATTAAATTCACCAGTCGTGTGGAGGGTAAGTCAGAGGTCTTCTATGTTGCCGTAATAGTAGGCTAGCTTTAAGAGTGGGCTAAGTGTAGAAATAAGACTGCCTTAATAATTATAAGCTGAAATAGTGAGGTGGTTGTAAAAAGTGAGTCATCTGTAACTACTACTTCAGATCAATGGTGTTGTTCAATGCATTATGGTGTTTCTATTGGGGAAAATGCTGTATGTAAATATCAACTTGAACTTGAATGTCGATAAAACAAATAATACAAATGTGTGTGCCATTGACATCTATGTCTAGCACATATAGAATTTAAATAAGCAGCTTGGTGGACATGCTCATCATGCTCAAGAGCACCTTGCTATATGGTTTAGTGGATTTTAGTGGAACTTTATTTGCAGTGCACACATTTGTTATTGCGGACATAACCATACACTGTTAGTGTCATTTACAATGTAACAATAAGATAGCTGTAAAGTGTGGAGTCTGTAACAGTGAGACTGCTGTAACTGTGTGGAGACTAACTGTTAGGAGGCTGTCACAGTAACACTGTAACAGTTAGGAGGCTATTACTGTGAGGAAACTGTAACAATGAGGCAGCTGTAATAGTGAGGAGGCTGTAACAAGGAGGGGAATGTAACAAGGAGGCGCCTGTAACTGTGAGGAGGCTGTCGCAGTAACACTGTAAAAGTGAGGAGACTGTAACAAGGAAGACATTTGCTCTGTGGTCATGAGCCTCATACATATATGACCCTATGTTTAATTTTACGCACCTGATATATAATGCACCTTTGTTATACTTCCCTTGCAACTTACATTACATTCACAGTAAATTGAACAGGTCTCTACTATACTACCTCATGTTTGCACTGTTGCCATATAATGTGATGTATATACACATATTTATAATAGATATACTTATTTATACATTATTTATATATTTTGTATATTGCACTTTCTGGTTGGATGCTAACTGCATTTCATTGGCTATGTACTTGTCCTCTGCACAATGACAATAAAGTTGAATCTAATCTAATCTAATCTAATATTGTAAATGTACAGAAATAAAGGTAGATCCTTTACCGTTCCGAATTATGTATTACTTTCACTTTTATGAGCAGAAATTAGACGCATTTAAGTTTCTACTGAAAAAATAATATGCAAGTGATCACAATGGTGCCTCCTTTAGGCGTCTAACAGCGCACATCTAATTAGGGTAAACATTTAAACTAACATGTGATGTGCTTGCCTTGAACTGTTTTATATCTATAGATTTTTAGCAGGTAGAGATCATTTAAGAAGGCTAAATTATTTAAACATTCAACTTTCAAAAAACTGTGTGTGTATAAAACCCGGAAGTGTCTGCTTCTTTGTACGGTTCGTTGTTTATGTTACTATTCATTCGTGTTCTTGATTCCTCGTTTTTCTGTTGGATTATCTGTTGTCGATCGCTGCCTGGACCTGGACTACTCTTCAGTATCTCTTCAAGGACTCTGTTCACTGGTATTTGGACCTTCTGCTTTGTTTCTCGACCTTGCCTCTGTTTATGTCTCTTATTACGTTGTTTGCCGGCACTCGACTAGTTCTGCCCTGACTCTGAGCCTTTATTAAAATATACTTTGCACATGAACTCGCACGCCTCGCATACTCATTGTAACAGAACAAACCGTACAAACAAGCAGACACTTACGGGTTTTATACACACATATGAAGGTCAAGGGGTGGAGCAAACAATGAAGTACCTAGACAACAAACGAGTGGGCGGAGACATGAGTTAATTGATGAGAGTTCCTGAATGAAAACAGACATAAACACAAAGAGTTCGCTGGAAGCTGGAGTGCCATCCAGTGGCCTGTGCTGGCACCTCCAGCTGACCATGACACTACGTCACGGGCTCAAACGTAACTTTTAAAACCGGATGCACGAAATGGTCGCAAAAAGTGTATATAAATGTATGGTTTTGCTAGTACTTATGTGTTTTTAAATGTATGAAACCTACAATTAGGAGTATATGATAGAAAACAATATTCATATTTCATATTTGTGATAATATGACAAACGCTCAGCGCGTGCGATCTGGCTCTGCGCTAGCAAAAGCGCGAGAGCAGATCTGAATTCAGCAGTTGATGACGTGATGCACTGAATGTTCTAATCACACCTGTGTGATCGTACGCTCCAGTGACCAGCCAAGCCTGATCACACTGGTGTGATCGTACGTGTGAAAGGGTTAATTCGCATGAATTGCGCTGCAGGATGTCTAATTGGTCTTTTCATTGACCTACCGTAACATGTAAATCACTCGCGCTTAATTCTTTATTCGCGTCTGGTGTGAACGCAAGAATGCATGTCTTGTTACGTCCACGAATGCATTTGTTTATTTTATATAATCACAACATTTGCTGTAATGTAATCACATAGGCTGACATCTCGATTGCGATATCACATCATGGATTCCTTCAAACCGCCTTTTTGTCATATACCAGATACCTAGGATGCACTTATAATAAGTGTTTATTTTTTAATTATTGTAGCATGTTCAGGTTGTCACGTAACACGTAACCTCTCTGCGTGAATCATCATAACTTAAGAGAAGTAGCTCCGGTAAGAATGTTGTTCCGCAGAATGCATGCAGCGCCGAAATTAGTGTTGTTTTAAATGCTTGACATCACTACAAATCAACCCAGGCTTATTGGAAATACGTGCCTCTACATACATTTCTGCAACCCTGTAAATATGTACCTTAATGCACGTTTCACCACAGTCTTAAAGCGAAATTTCCAGAGAATGGCACTGAAACACATGTTTAATATGTAACCATTGTCAAGGTTTTAGGAAAGAGGACCCATTAGCAGATAAATTTAGGGGTTTTATTAACAAAAAACAGAAAGATACAAGAGGTAAAAGGAATTGCACAGATGATACATGAGGGACATAATACACAACATGACAAGGGAGGGCCACAGGAACGTCTCTGGCAGCACACGGCAGGGTATGACACCAACCGGCAAAGCCTGACAGGGTAGATTGCAAGAGCAAGACCAGATTTGGCTAGACCAAATATTTGAGGGCCGGGATACTAATATTGGCGGAATCCCAGGCCAGGGGAACCAATGGTGGGGAACAGGAATTCTGCCAAGGGTACAATAAAAAGGGAGGAAAGCACACAGGGGACAGCTGCAGACAATTAACGCCACAAGGGCCCAACAAAGTTAACAAGAGGGTGTGGTAGAGAAGAAACAAGAAGGGAGGGACTAGGGAAGCACATGGCTGACAAAAACAAAGCCATGTGCTGACACAAGACAAGACACAAAACAAAAAGATAAAGATGCAGGCAGGATCTTGACAACTGTGGCACGTTTGTATTAGGTTGTGAGGCTGGAGAGGATCAGCGTCGCCCTGGCAACACACGAGGAGCAACTGGAGATCGTCAACATTGGCCAATCGGTCACGACTGAGGTTCTATGAAAGAGAGGCTGAAACGCCCGAGTTGGAGAGATCTCTGAATGCTGTGCGACTTACTGTCTTTCTGCTTTTCCCCAGAAGAGACACTGTGACCGATTGGCCCGTTGGAGCACTGGATACTGCGACCTGGAATAGGGAAGGCCCATGAGAGACCGTCTCGCTGACTGCCATGAGAGGAAAGAAAAACAGCTTGCCAATCTCAGTCTCGCCGCTGCTCAAACCACACCATTACCTGACCCGAGGATCACAGCGAGTAAGCTCATTCCAAAATTCACAGCAGACAATGATATATACAATGATATAGAATCTACAGATGTTTGAGGCAATATCGACCACCGAACACTGGGCATCAGTGCTGGGCCCCCTCTTGTCCGGGGAAGCACAGTTGGCTTACTTCTCTCTGTCCAACATGGCCATTAGTGAATAGGAGGAGGTAAAGAGGGAAATATTAGCCAGCATGGGTCTCTCACCTGTCGCTGCCTCAGTTATTCCACGAGTGGGACTATAAACCATGCCAGCCCGCCTGCACCCAGGCCGCCAAACTAATGAGGGTCATCAAACACTGGCTGCTGGATGGAGCACCGACCCTGGGCAAGGTAGCTGAGTGCGTGGTGATCGACTGGATGTTAAGGGCCCTACCCAGGTCTATGCAGCAGGCGGCAGCATGAGGGGCCCTATTACGGTATTAGAGCTGGTGGACCCCATCGAACTGGCAGACGTGACCTATCACCGGGACGCTGGGGAGCCAGCGCCGCCATTTCCCCAGAGGGAAAATGCCGCCATTTCCTCCAAGAGTGACATGCGCCAGAGGGCACCCTGCGACCAGCTCGCAGACCGTCATCGCCAAGCCCCCTCAACGATCCCATGCCGACGGCCCCTCCGTCACCTCCGACCAAGATGTGGCTGACAGGCTGCATTTTGCATAAAGTAGTGCCCAAAAGCTGACCCAGGCCAAGAGGAACTACACCGTGGTGGAAAAGGAAACTCTCGCCATCAAGTGGGCAGTCCTGGAGCAGTGTTTCTTCACCAGATAACAGTTGGTACAGGTACATATTGCTGTGTTTTTGTAATGTTTTTTATTGCTTAAAGACTAAACAATAAAAAAAAGAAAAATACATTTTGAAAAATTAAGGTCTGTCGCCTTGAACTGACACTTGACCTTGACGTAGAATGCAGAGGGTAGGAAATAAAAGATAGACATCGTAAAATAATGTGCCGATGCAGTTATTACGTTTGGTGGGATTGTTGATGTGGACAGGGAGGTCTGAAGGAGCATGAAATATCACATATACTCAAAGATCAAAGCTGTGCTGATGGTTTAAGGAGCCAGTCATTAATCAATCTCTCACATTCACACCAGGCGACCAGATCTGTTTTGATGTTGTTTCCCTGGGGTGGGGGTATAGATGAATTAAAGCTCTGACTGACTTTTGGAAAGAGCTCATGAGGATAAAAATGGAATCTGAGGATTATGGAGCAGTTATTAATGGGTCAGTCAGGATAATTGCATTTGCTACCTGAATTGTGAATATTTCACTTGCAGACGATGTGATGAAGGCCGTTACTGCACCACTGATTGAGCGGGTTCAAACGCGGCCTGATTTAATGAACCACTTATCTGGTAAATCTAAATCCACTAAGACCAATTACAGAGCTCCTGATTCACATGGAGCTTGAGTCATCTGACTTCTTCCAATTCACATTAAGAACAGTGAGCTAGTCAGGATGTTCCATTTTGTATGTGTTCCATGACTGGAGGTGGATGAACTTTGTGTACATTAAAGGGACAGTTCACTGAAAAATTACAACTCTGCTATGATTTACTCACACTGGTGATGTTTTTTCTTATTTCTCTGTACAATAAATAGGGACCAGAGTTTATCAATCATGATGAAAACAATGCTTCTTATTCACATATATTTTCTTGACACTGCGTAAATATATCATAAATGGTGATCTTAACCTTATTTAATCAGACGTTTGTAGTGAACAGATTGATGTGGTAAACAAACCAGAATGATTTGTTAATGAATCGCACTTCATTCACTTTTATTATACAGTATGTAAAAAAGGTGGGCAAGGATGCACTAAAATTTAATTGATTATATTCTAAAGTTTAACTCACTGATTCAATTGATTCACATTGGTTACATCGTCCAATGAAAAGGGAGATTTTGAGTCATATTCTGTCTGTTCATCAGTTAAAACTTCTGTATGACTTCATGACCTTAAAATCTGAAAAAAGAAAAACACAACAACGCATTCTTTATTCATAATTTGTAATGAATTCTTTTAAATTGATCGTTGTGTAGAAAAGTTAAATGTTGTTCTAACCAAAGTGATTTAAACGCACCTGACATCATAATTAGAACTTGTCATCTTGCAAGTAAGAACATCCCAGGAGGAATTGAATGCAGCAAAGTAACATGACAGTGGGAAAACAAAATACTGAGACACGACCACAAAACCAACTGTGACTCCAACGAAGGGTAAGATTATCAATGAATGATGATTAAAATTTAATAAGGATTTATATGAGCTATCTTTACAAGTATATTTGGAATGATTCATTATGAATCAGACTAATCCGATTCTGAAGTTTAACTCACTGATTCAACGATCCATTAGTTAACAGTCCACTGGAGTTTTCAATCTGATCATCAACTACCAAAAGCCTTCAAACAGAATAATATGATTTGTATAAAGTACTTTTGCAACTCTTGTTTTTTGCAACCAGATCTTTTTTTTTTTTTTTTTTTTTTTGGCTTTGATGCTTATTTAAAAAAATGTGGAGAAAGATATTCTTCAACATGTAACCATTTTAGTGGAGGAAAGAAAGCATTTAAGGTTTAGTTCACCCCAAAATGAAAATGATGTCATTAATTACTTGCAAATAGTTCAACACCAAAATGTTGGAATACGCTACAGTATGTAGATAATGTGGAAGATAATGTGTTTTTTGAAACTTAAACATTAACGCATTGCGTTACACCAAATACACAACATAATGTTCTTTTTAGCAACATCATATGACACCTTTAAGATATTTTTGATAAAAATCAGAGGGCTATCTGACCATCCATAGACAGCAACACAACTGAAATGGCTCCAGAAATATAGTAAATACATCGGTAAAACTGTCCACGTGACATCAGTAGCTTCTGATTGGCGATGCAACAAGAATACTTTTTTTGGGCAAAAATAACAATTTACTCAACCATTATTTCCCCCCGAGTTATATCTTCTGTCATTTTAGAGCAACGCCTCGTTTCTGGACCTGGAAACATTTCAGTTGTGTTGCTGTCTATGGAGGGTCAGATAGTTTTCCGAGTTCATCAAAAATATCTTAATTTGTGTTCTGAAGATGAACGAAGGTCTTACAGATTTGGAACTACCTGAGGGTGAGTAATTAATTAAATTTTCAACTAACAGCAACACTGGTTGATAATAATACTGGTGACTGCAGAGGAATGTTTCCTAATGTTTCATAATTTTAAAAACATTATGAACCTTACATTTTGATTCTGACTCAAAACAAAAAACACAGTGGTTTTAAAGTTAAATCTGAATCAGTTTATCAGAGAATGGTTTGAAAATGACCATAATATTCATGCATATGCCAAACATATGCACACACTGTGAGTTTAATTCTGTTTGCTATCGCGGTGGTCGCAGCGATGTCCATTCAGAGGCGCTCTGGGCATTGTGAGTAGCGTCTCTTATGAAGCCAACCCACTGTAATGAGCTCATTAAAGTCATGAAATCTGGTTATGAGGCATGACCAAGTCGAAATTGAAGAACATCTCTCTCCCGGATTCTTGGCAAGCGCTAAAACAAGCAAGCAGATTCAGATGCTGTTCTTCACAGTGACCCAGTCAAAAGTTTGGAGATGTTTGCCCTGGAGCTGTTATGATGTGAAGCTTGAGAAAGTGACTGCATAAACAGTTCTGATGAGCCCTTGCGTTTTCCAAGTGAGAGAGACCCATTAGAAAGTGGAAATGCAGAGAGATCCGCTGTGTTTGAAAGGGAGAAAATAACCGAGGCCTGTGTACATCACACATTACAGCTTTAAAGGCAACACATGATAGTAAACTGGATTTCTTGCTCTTTTATGTTTTTACAGTGGTTCGTTTAACAGATGGTTTTATCCAAAACTTTGACCTGAGAAAGAAAATATTTTTAATCATTACAAAATATTTTTACGTTTTAGGAAAAAATGTAACAAACTTAGAGAAAATTTTGTTTTAAGAAAAGAAAAAGTGCTTAAAACAGGTTTGAAAAATAAATCTGCATTATTAATCCCTTTGATATCTTTTTTTATTAACAAAAATTTAACCTTTCATTGAACTGTACATGGTGGAAAATCTCATTTTGAAATATATATATAGATATATATATATATTTTTTTTTTTTTGTCAAATACACTTTGTCCTCTGTTAAAAATATTGGTATCACTTTATTTATACAGTGTTGTTCAAGTTACTTCCAAACTGTAATAAATTATATATATTACTTTTTACTGTTATTTAAAAGTAATGCCTTACATTACAATATTACTGATTCAAAGTTGTAATGCGTTACATGAGTCCTGTATTACTTTTGAGTTACACTCACCAAAATAACAACAGAGAGCGTGCCGTCAGCACAGCTGAAGAGTTCTGCATTCGAATACACTCAATAGACTAAAGCTTGTCACAGCATCAGCAAAAGTAGCCCAATTGCCATGAATATGTCAGAGGAAAATAGTAGGAAAATATTTAAATTATGTAGTGTTTTCTGAGTCACAAGAAAACTGTGTGTCACAAAGTTAAATTTCCATAGTCAAGAAAAAAATGTTGTTGTTTAAACTTTAAATGTTTACACATTTCTAAACAAAAGGAATTTATTTAATATTTATTAAAATATTTGTCAACATACAGTCACTGCTTTATAAGGTAAACCTTGCAGGTTGGACCTCCTTTTGCCTTTTTAGAACTGATTGAATTCTTTGGAATAGAGTCAACAAGGTTTGACTTACTGTTGGCTTTCCATCGATTTGAACCAGCTTGTCCATTTTCCACTGACCTCTGGCATCAACAAGGCATTTGCGTCCACAGAACTGTCACTCATCAGATATTTTCTCTTTTTCAGCCCATCTTCTGTAAACCCTAGAGATGGTTGCCAGTAAATCCCTGTAGATCAGCGGTTTCTGAAATACTCAGACCAGCCCGTCTGGCACCAACAACCATGCCACACTCAAAGTCACTTAAAGCATCGTTCTTTCCTTTCTGATGCTCAGTTTGAACTTCAGCAGATTGTCTTTTTGACCAAATCTACAGGGGAGTTTACACAACACGGTTTTCAAATGACCTTTAATGGATTTGGGTTGTTCATTTACACATCAATGGCATTTGTTATTTTTGAAAACTGGTTCAGTGTGCACATTTTTGTAAGCACTATTATTATTGTCTGTGTGTAAACTAAAAACATGAATTTGTAAAAATGTGATGTTGCCCAATTTGTGTATATTACAAGTGTTATGTTTTTTATGCGCATATGTATAGGTGTCACGCCCGTGGTGCAGGAAGGACGAGTGGAGATTCCAATAGTTGAAATAACAATCTTTTAATACTCACACAGGTGAAATACAGGCAGGTAGGCACAAATGAAGAGACACTC
>JAUCMU010000033.1:15858245-15868667 GCA_032275025.1 Enteromius treurensis
AATTAATCTATGCCCACCCTTAATATATATATATATATATATATATATATATATACATACATACATAATTTGTCACTTTGTATGTCAATCAAACAGACCTAGCCAGAATATGTTTGACACAAAATAAACTAAAAGAAACGTTAAAATTAAAATTTTCTGTGTGTAAAAATAATCCACATTTTGCATATACAAGACAACAGAAATGCACATCATCTCTGTTGCAAAATCTAGAGAGCTTACTAATGAGGCATCATATTCACACTCCCGACAGGCTTTTCCAAAAGTTAGGCATCTTAATTATGTTGTCTTCTAGGGTTTTCTCATTTAGCCAAAGCTTAAGGATTTAACAGTCCATAAATTCTTCAGAATGATGGCTACCCCATAATGCAACACGTGAAATTTTACATGGCTGTGTACCTGTAACAGCTTCATTGTGGGAAGAACTACAATCCCATGAAACATTGTGAATGACACACCCCATCTAAACAAAAGCAGCTGCTGCACATATGTACTGTATATATGAAATAACCCATATACATACAGAATACATGAATCACCCGTAGCAGATTTATACAGGTGCTACAGAGCTGGGGAACTGCCACACACACATGCTACGTTTTCAGACTGAACATTGTCTGCTTACCTCAGTCAGTGCAAGTGAGAAAAAAGTGTTTATTATATTTGAAATATAGGTTTTTATCTTTAAAACACACATGGATTCACTACTTTATTTACCCCCCAGAGCCATGTAAGGAAAAGGCTTGGAGGGGTCTGGACAGTTTAATGTAACTCTTGTTAATGCTTCAAAGGTGAGTAAAAGACTAAGGCTAATATTCATTTTTGGGTGAACTAACCCTTTAACACAATTCATCAAAAAAAAGATAATTTCAAATAATGCAGGCTTTAACTAAAGCATATGCCACTGATTAACAACCTCAGAGCTAACATAAAATCAGTTTTAACTTTTATTCTAGCTCCATGCAATCTTTTTTAATCAACACTTGAATGTGGCTATGGGTTTCATGGAAAACTAATAATGTTTTGAACAAAAAGCTAAGGAAGTGATGTTTTTGTAAAAGACTACATCTGGTTGAGATTCGAATGATGATCAAAACACAGATGGAATTAGACTGAGTCCATCAACATTCTTTTGTACAGTTCTATACCACTTTGTACAGAAGCAATTGCTTGTTTCTGCTTCTCCTTCCCTTTGTTTGGATGCAGACATTCAGTAGTCTACACTCTTAGAATATATATAACAGCGCCTCCTATTGTATACCATTGAAAACACAGCCGGAAATTCTGCCAATGAGAAGGAAGCGTGGTCTTATAAATTATGGAAATATTCTGTCAATGATGGGGAAAGAGTTAATAGTTTATTGTGGAAAAGCATGAAGTGCATTTTATTTCCAGAACCCAAGCATTACATTCTATTAGAGTTTCACATAGGTAACTCATCTCTATTGACATCAACTGAATTGACAGTGATGAGGTTGCTATCTTGCTCAAGCAGTGTAGAAGTTCATTTGAACTATGCTGTTTTGAGCAGTGTTGGGAGTAACGTGTTACAAAAGTAATATATTACAGTAATAAATTACTTTTTTCTGTAACGCAGTAGTGTAAGGCATTACTATTCAAGTTTCAGTAATATTTTACTCGGTACATTTTCAATAATGCTTGCATTACAACACATTCTTAGCCGAAATTTTAATTGTTCAAAATTGTTCAAAACAGCAAGACACCACATTAATGTATAAAAAAATGGTATGATGGTATATTCACTTTGTGCGGGGAATCTAAAGCAGGCTCTTGCAGCATACGGAGGAACCAGTGCAACCACTTGCATTTTTTTCCAGTGGAAACAATCACAAAACCTAAAACTCAGCGAAAAAAGACATTAATAAAAAAAGCTTTAAATTACCACTTAAAAAATAAGAAAAAAATCTAATCTTTCATTAGAATTTTGATCCATAAAGATAAGGTGCATCAGAGGAGATGGCGAATGGAAATGGAAATTTATCTTTGTCACACGAACTCAGAAAACACTAAATAATTTAAATATCTTCCTACTATTTTCCTCGGACATATTCCTGGTAATTAGGCTGCTTTTGCTGAAGCTGTAACCAGCTTTAGCCTATTGCGTGTAGTTGAATGCAGAACTCTTTAGCTGCGCTGACGCAAGCTCTCTGTATTTTGGTAAAAGTAATTCAAAAGTAATACAAGAGTCATGTAACGCATTACAATTTTGAAACAGTAATATTGTAATGTAAGGCATTACTTTTAAATAGCAGTGCAAGTAATATATAATATATTACAGTTTTGAAGTAACTTGCACAACACTGGTTTTGAGTATCATGCCTCCCATATGGAGTGTTTCTTCTGTCTATGTTGAGGACTCAACATCGTGTTCATGATGGTATGGATGCCTACGACAGCATGCTTCTGGAGCAATGCCTGGACTGACATATGTGTATTGCTAGCTAGGAGAGATCATTAGAGCACAATAAACTCATGTTCTGTCTCTCTCCCAACATTTGCAATGTAGTCTTTAGGGATTTAGGAGTGATTTGACCAGACCGGACCAAGTTGGTTTGTCTGGAGGCTGGGTGCATTCTTCATATGTCCCCATGTAATGGTGCCATAATAGAGCCAAGTCCCTGCGGGAGCTCCTGGAAGAGTGGAGCTGGAAGTTGGCCTAATCAGTTGGCATGGTGCGCTGCTATCACCCCAAGTCACGTGCCTTCTATAGTCACATTAAATCCCTCAAACGTTGGCACATAGTGACAGAAAGAAACCCATTTATATGGCTGAAACTATTGTTCTCTAATATACTCTCACACCTGCATTTACAACAGATACCTGCACAGATTATCTCAAATGCATCTTCCACTTTCGTCTGTTATGTCTTATTTGCAGCCACGCTGAAGTGGTTATAGACTTGTCTCCTGTCGTTTTCACTTTGCTAACATTGATCATGCTGATGGCACGTCTACATTAAAAGATAAAGATACTACACTTAACCCCATTAAGCCAGACACTCAATCAACTGGGTGTCAGAAATCACTCCTTGATAAAACTGCATTAAAGGAAATGATCTGAAAACTCATCTCAGAAAAAAAAAAGATGTCAGTCTGTTGTCTGTGAGGTTTATAATAGTCAAGCTCACTTCATCTGGATAAACTGAGACCCAGGGTGACCCCAAAGGCCTAATACCTGAAGAAAGAACTGAAAACGGCCCGCAGTTCTGGGTAATGAACTATATTATTTGAAAGAATACAAGCAATTTTTTTTAAAAATATTACCTGTATATTCTGTTTGCTTTTCTTTTGTAGGTCGGGTGTGATAAAAGTATCTGCTAAATGAATAAATGTTATGTCAGCAGTTTCAGTTTATGAAATTTATGAAATAACACTAAAGTTAATAAACAATAAAAATAGAATGGTAAAACAATTGCATATGTGATTTTAAGATGATATAACTGTTCAATAAACAAAAGGCAAATTAAGTGACTTACATTTTTGAGCACAGTTTTTGTCAATATTGTCTGTTTTTTAATCGGTTAAGTAAACAATACAATGACTTATTCATAAAGAAAATCACTTTTTTGTTTCCTAATTAATCAACTATTTTGAGTAAATTGTGACAATGACTTCTTGTCACCTACTGCCAGTTTTAGTTTCATTTTATGCCCCATCATTTCATTTTCTATATTTAAAATGTTTTATTTAAAACATTAATCTAACCACATGATCAATTGAATTGTAACTGCCAAATGTGTGTTGTTAATATAACTGAATTTTATTCAGTTCAAGGTTTTAAAAACACAAAAAGTGTGTTTTGTGGAAGTGAGAGAGTTTTCAAAAGGAAAAGAAAATTAATACTTAAATTAATTAACTCAAAATAACTCAAATTAGTCAACTCAAAAAAGCTGGATCAGTGTTTTTTAAGGTATTTTTTATTTTTTATTTTTTTTCATGGGATTTTGAATGCATTGGTGCAAACAGATGACTTGCATCAATTCCTATGTCATCACGCCTGCCATTTTCATACGCATCCTTATCTTTCACTACTCTCTGGATGAGAGCGGTTGGTGCATTAAAGCTCTTTACTTCACAACTCTTTGGGCTTTACAGATAAAGGGCTCTTTTAGAATGGACCATCGCCAAATGTGCAGGGAGGATATAGTAAAGCCCCTGAAAATGTACATGTAATATCTGTGGGATGCTAGAGTGGTGTTTGCTGGATTGGAATGAGTGCGGCTGGTCATATGGAACTGACCCTGAAGGGATCACGGGGAAATATGCAAAGCCGTCCCATCGTGAGGCTGAAGAGCGTTTCTCTTGACACTAATCTCTTAGCTTTCCATGCAAAATAAACCATGGCCTGTTCCCTGAAGGATTTTTCAGTTTGTCAGTCTAACCTGACCCCTGCTAAGAACATGCTGCACCCAGCTGCCTGTGCATTTAACCACATGCTGGAAATCGTTGTGCATATATCTTCAGTTTTAAGGTGATTTTTTGAGGATGTCAGTTCTCCTCGAGTTCGCACAGGTTGCTCGAACACCTGTCTAAAAGTAACAACTACGACGACAAAAAAAAAAACGAGGATGTTCAAATGAACTTTATTCCACTGTGTCCACTAACATTTCCTCTCTCTCTCTCTCTCTATATATATACATACACACACACACACATCACTGACCAAATTTATATATATATATATATATACACACACACACACACACACATCACTGACCAAATTTTGAACAATGGTGCCAATTACATTTACATAATACATATTTGTAACATAATGATTTTTTTTTCCATTTGAAATAATATTGCATCATGTTTTAAATGCAATTAAAGTAATGCAAATTTGCTGAAGGTGCTACCAGAAAGGGCTTATTTACATCTACATAAGTGCACAAATCCTTCCCAATTGCATTGAAACTTATTCAAACACACTGAATCACACCCTCTCCATTTGAATCATCTGCTCAGCCTCCCCTGATTTTAGACAGAGCTTTTAGATTGTCTCTGAGGGAATGACACGCTTCCTCAGCCAACTTGATATTAAAAGCTCAACCATCCCTGCAGGCATGTATCCAGAGAGAAACCCCACTGTGGCAGAGCTGTTTGCTATCCCTGGCATGTGCTTCTCTCACGACACTCATCTAGACGTCCTCCCCTGCCATCACCAAAACAGACCTTCATTTGCTGGAGAACATTTGTCTCTATTTCCCGCTTTCAGTTATCAAAGAATTGTGTGAGATCTCAGGTAAGTGAAACCTTTCAAGGTGTATTCAGTTAAGCTAATTTTCATCCCAGTTTTCATTACCATAAAGACCATAAAAATTTTTTAAAAAAATACTCATATATATATATATATATATATATATATATAATATAGATTAAATAATAATAATAATGACTGAAATTAAAAAAAAAGAATGATATATAAACTATAAAATGGCAGCATAAATTATTCACAATGGGTCCTGCAGAATGTAGGAAGAGGTTACAGAATTCAGTTCTAATCCACCTCGTTTCAATGAGGTCATTCCTAACTTGTGGGCCATGAGAAAGCTCTGATATTTGAACAGAAAGTAGACAGTCTCTAGATATAGGAGACCATAGAACATGATTCACATCCTCCTCTCAAGAGAGTCAAGGTTCTACAGCCATTATTTCATCATTCTGAAGAAGGATGGGGGAATTGCGTCAAATCATAAATCTGCATTATTGAACCATGCTATAAAAGTTTTTGGTTCAAGATGCTTACTATCAATCAGATTGTGTCTCAAATCAGGTCCAAGGACTGGTTTGTCTTGGTAGATCACAAGGGTCCACGTATCTATTCTTCCTCATCACAGGAAGTTCCTCAGAATTGTTTTTGGATTGAAGTGGGTTCTTCCGTTCAGCATGTCGCTCTCACCCAGCACTTTCACCAAGTGTGTGGATGGTGCCCTGGGTTTGTTGTGACTCTAGGGCAACTGAAAACGTAACTACGCAGTCTAGAGGTCAGTCTCGAGAGACTCATTCACTTAGTAGACTATTTAGCCTGTGGAAATTTCTGCCAAAATGGAAAAAGCCCATCGTATTCCGTTCGGCTTTCCCTCCACCATGTTTCAACAGGGTGATTTCCACTCTGGTGGACCCCGAGCAGGCTCTGTTAATGGAACAAAAAGGAGATACTCTTCTGAGGATGGAGGCCATCAAGATGGTCCCTTCTCACTAAAATGACACTAAAGGTTCTACAGCCGGTGCTCCATCCATCCACAGAAGTATGAAAGGTTGCATCCTATTTTAGATCTGCATTATTTGGACCTCTCAGTCATGTGAGTAAATTTCCGGATGGTCTCTGTCAAGCAGGTTGTGCCTCAGACCAGGTTTGAGGACCCGTTTGTCACAGTCACTAAGGATGCATACTTCCACATCCCTTTCCATTACATGAAGTTCCTGAGGTTTGCTTTAGGGGCAAATCTTACCAAAACTGTGTTCTTCTTTTTGGCCTTACATGCCGCACTTTCACGAAGTGTGTGGATGCTGCTCTGGCTCCTTTTTGAATAAAGGGCATCTGCATGTTCCATCACACATGTACCATCAACCAGTACATTGATAGTAGCTCAACCAGAACAGATGGCAGTTCAACCGCAAATTGTTGTTCCTCCTCTGCGACTCCCACAGTGAACGCGGAGCCAACACACACCAAAGCATAGTCAATAAAATCCACAAGAGAGGAACGAGGACCCTCACGGATCAGTCTCCCATCCTTAAGAGCAGAGTTCTAAATATTCTTCTACGTAGTCCTCCAGTGGCCGAGAGCCCTGCTCTAGGACTAATAACATCCTAGCAGTGTCCTTACCCGGCCTTACCCTGTTTTGGAAGAGCATTCGGTGATGAAGGGGACTGAGATGCGTGGATTCAAATGCAGGGATTTATTTAAAGGCATGGTCATACAGGCAGGGTCAAACACAGCAGCAAACAGGAATGGTGGAGGCAAAGCACAAGAAGGGGAAGTGTGGGTCGGTCGATGGGCGTACGGTATCCAAAGGGGCAAAGACAGAGCGATGTCCAGAACAAAGCAAAGGTGGTGGACAACTTATCATCTACAGCGGGCACAGGTTTCTTGTCAAAAACCTCCAATTAAGGCATCATTTTCCCCCCAGCAATATAATTCCCAAGGATAAAAGACACACCCTTAACTGGCAAGTCAGGAAGCACAGCTACTGACACCACACAATTCACAAGCTCACACTTTAAGTGGATTTTATGCACAGGTGCTTTAACAGTCTCAATCCCTTGCATAAGAACGCTTGTACCACATGAAGTTTGTTCATTCAAAACAAGCAAATCGGCGATCAACACCGACTGGGCGGCACCTGTATAACGGAGTATCTGGATTGGTCACTCATCTGCGGGGTTGCCGGTTCTGGAGACTAACCCATTAAAAACGAATGGACGATAACTTGCATCAACTACCTGCTTTTCTGGAAATAATGGTCTATTCGAGACTGTTGACTGAATTAGACCAATACTTGTTGGTCTAGCATGTTTTGTTTAAAAGCATGACAGTCCGAAATCAAGTGACCAACTTTATGACAATAGTAACATTCTCTCATCTCCTTTCCATGCTCTGTCTTAGCCGGAGCATGGGGAGGAGTGGAATGGGAAGACAATTTCACAGATAATGCTGTTTAAGGACAAGACGCTGTAAATGCTCCAGAGCGAGCTAAATAGAACACCGGTTAATGCGTAAGCATGAACTCATCAGCATGTATAGCAGCTTGGGACACAGAATTTACTTTTTGTTCATTCAGATTAGGGTTAGGGTTAGGGTTAGATACACTACAATACAGCTAGATACAATACAATACACTCGGGCAATCAATTCTTGAATTCTTCCAGTAGAATAAGTTCACGTAACTCAGCAACATCCACCGTCTTAGTGGCAGTACACCATTTATCAAATAATACGAGCAAACTCTACATAGATCTGTTGCATAACCTTCTTATGGTTCCTAAAACGTTGTCTATATGCTTCTGGCACTAGTTCATAACCACGTAGTATTGCAGACTTTACAGTATCATAGTTTAAGCTTTCCTAAACTGAAAGAGCGGAACCTCCTGGGCTTTGCTACACAGCTTACAATGCAATTGCAAGGTCCATATTTCGGGTGGCCAATGGAGGGCCAACGCAATACGGTCGAATACTTGAAAGTATGAGTCAACTTCATCTTCACGAAAATTTGGAACAAGTGAAATATACTATGAATTGGGCGAGGCAGCTGGTGCACTCTCTAAAAAAGCAGCTGTGGTTACACCTGTATCAGGGACAGGAGAAACCAGGCGTGCTGCTTTAGCAGCCTCTAGGTCTAGCTGTCGCAGCTTGACCTGCTTATCAGCCTCTATCTCCAGTTGTCGAATCTTAAATTGCAACCCCAAATCGGCTTGATGGGCACATGCTTTTTCCTGGGCCTCATACTGTAATTTGGCTAGATGTAACTTAAGTATGCCATCTCCCATTGAATCAGTCGAGGCACGTGATATGGGATCAAAGGGTGGTAACACAACCTTAGGTTCAACCTCGTCTCACCCTCAGCTACATCATTACACTGCCCTGCCCATTCAGGACCGCACAGCCTTTCAGTCACACCGAGAAGATTCAATCCTTCTGGAGTTGCACTATCCACAGCTAAAATCCCTAATTCGACCAACCGATCACAAACACGAGCTCGGCTGGACTGAAACCAAGGGACTCTTGTACTGCGTCTTGTACAGCAAAAAGCATAATAGGAACCCCTTCATCCCAATTCCTGCCTGTCTCTAGACAATATTTGTGTAGCATAGACTTTAAAGTCTGATGGAATCGCTCAAGTTCCCCCTGGCTTTCAGGATGGTAGGTGCTAGAAACACTGTGTTGAATGGCAACACCTGATTAAACACCCTCGATTAAAAATTTGTCCCCTGATCACTCTGGATGACCTTAGGAAGACCAAATGTTGCAAAAAACTTCATAAGGGCTTTAATGATTGTAGACGCAGTTATTTTACGAAGCGGAACAGCTTTAGGAAAACGAGTAGTAGCACACATGATAGTTAAAAGGAACCGATTACCGGCTTTTGACCTTGGCAATGGGCCAACACAGTCAATTAGTATGTGTTCAAAGGTTTCCTGTAAAATGGGTATTGGAATAGGAGGAGCCTTAGGGATTACCTGATTTGGTTTACCACTGCACTGGCACGTCTGACAGGTCCGGCAGTATCTAGCAACATCTCGCTTCAACCCCGCCCAAAAGAAATATCTCAGAATTCTGCAATAAGTCTTGGTACTTCCTACTGTAGGTGACCAGACAGGACATGGTCAGTACAACCAATTCCCATTCTCCAGCGGGCTTTTAAGAAGCCAGTTCAAGAATTAGAGTCAGTCATGAGACTCACTTTATTGGCTATTGGCTACTGGCTACACTGAGAAGGATTTTGATTAATTAGACTGTTTTTGGTTTATTTTCAGCCACACCCATAGCCAGTCTTTCTATCCGTCTCTGACTTTAAATATTTATTTTTCAGTTGTAAATATTTCACTTGGTACCACTTCTCTATGTAAATAAACACCTTTTGCTGAAAGGACTTAGTTTTTCATTACTTTGGTTACAATCCGTGCTGGGATTTCAATTCTCCCAATGCCTTACAAATTTAAGTGTGCGACTCGTATACCCCTAGAACACCAAGGGTCATAACAGCATTTAAATAGTAAGTAGCAGATTCTGGTTATAATAAAACTGTGATGTTTTCCTGTGATACATGTAATCATTTTATCAAATTAACACCTGTATATGAGCTCAATTTTGCACTGTGTTTCTGCCTTTAAAACCTTGTTATAATTCCTGTCATGAAAATTAAATATTCTGCAACCCTGATTATGGTTTATTGCAGAGAAATTAATTAATTCATGTTCTACCATGACAGATTCTTTTTAAAGGGCTTTTAAAAGTTTGTTGTCATTTAGTGTAGCGTTAGAAGATCCTGAATCAATCTGTGCTGAGATGTGCCACTTAAACTGTTAAGATCAGACTGGAAGTATTAGTAAAATGTGCACATTGTAAGTAAATCACCTGCAGAATTTCCACCTCCAATTAGCACTTTTGTGGAATTGTGCCCTGACATATGCCCTGTTTAGAAATGTAGAAAAAGTGTTTATTGGGTAGGGTTAGGTGTGGGTGGGTTTTATTATCCCAATATAAGGTGGCATTAAATAATTTTGTAAATATGATTCACACTTGCATATACTATTATATAATGAACGGTATTAATGAAATGCAGTTACCCTTTCAGTCGAATCACTTCGACGTTACATATGGGAACTCGCCAGAGAGACCAAATGCATTTGAGCTTTATACAAAAGGCCAATGAATATTGGCGTG
>JAUCMU010000033.1:15868767-15879719 GCA_032275025.1 Enteromius treurensis
GACCCATGCAATGTATTTTTGGCTATTGCTACAAATAAACCCCAGCGACTTAAGACTGGTTTTGTGGTCCAGGGTCAGAAATCTGCAGACTTTGGTAGAAGTTTCAAACACAGTGAGCAAGCACATATTCCATGCATTATTAGAGCATGCCGTATATGTCCCTGTGTAATGAATAATGTTTTTATGCAAAACCTTGTGGATTTATTCAGGTTGAACGTCCGTCCTTGTTGATTGAGAATTTAAAGAAGCAGAAGCAGCATCAGGCTTATTCAGACCTAGATAAGAGGTCTCAGACCTTTCAAAATGCTGACTCTGAGATGGAGGATCTTTCGCAGCAAGGTAAGGGTTACTTTAAGGCTGAAATACACCACATGACTTTTGTATGTTATTAGTTTGCCTAAAAAGTTGACTGAGTTTACAGAAAACTGCATAGTATATGATGGGGACAGACTTTTATAGTTGGTTTTATTAGTCATTGTCTACAAAAATCTAATGTTTTGGTGCAAGTTTTTATTTGGATAAAACAGTCTGCTAGTGTGTGATTCTCAGTTATTTAGTGCCTGATGCCTACTTTTTCTATTTAACCATGTACAAAGTCACCCAATACACAATGCCTAGTTGTTCAAAATCTGTATTTAAGCTGTATTTAGTTGCACACTTGATTACCATGTAAATTCTTTCATAGAGCTAAATAATCAGAATGCTGAGCCTATGCTGTCATGTGAATTCTGTGGGGTGGTAGACTTCGCATATAACTTCAAGAGATCCAAGAGGTTTTGTTCTACGGTGTGTGCAAAGAGGTATGGGGGTCATTGTGTAGCCTAATTTTAGATTTTGTGTAAACGTTTGCTTAAAGTGGTGGTTTGACTTGTTTTTCTTCGCTTCCAGGTATAACGTTGGATGCACAAAGCGGATGGGACTTTTCCCAAGAAAATCAACCTCAGATAACCCAAAGAAACCGAAAGCCTCCAACGGCAATCATCATAACAGCAGCACTGATGTCAGAAAACGGGTAATTGCTGTTTCTGTCCTGTGTCCCGGGTTGATTTGTCTAGGCAGGAATGTGCTTAATTGTCTCTCTTGTTCTCTCACAGAATCCAAGTGCTCAAACAACTCTGGCCACATCTTTTTTATCTCCACACCCGTCTCATCCAAGTCACGGCGAGTCCAGCCAGTGCTCAGACATGTCCAGCTTCGAAGAGCCCATTTCGCCACTGTCTAACTCCAGCTTTGGAGCGCAGAGGCTTCAGAATGAGGAAAGATTCGATCACAGTAGAGAGCTCCCTCTCCTGACGCAGCACTTCCTGGCCAGCGACCCCACCAAGTGGAACGTCGCGGACGTCTATGAATTCATCTGCTCTCTGCCAGGTAGATACCATAATGTTCCTAGGCTTTTTTTTGTGCATCACATATAACTTAAGTCACTAATAGTCTGTCTTTTTACACAAGGCTGCCAGGAGATCGCAGAAGAGTTCCGCTCTCAAGAGATCGATGGCCAAGCCTTGATGCTCCTCAAAGAGGATCATCTCATGAGCACCATGAACATCAAACTGGGCCCAGCTCTGAAAATCTTTGCCCGCATTAGTATGCTCAAGGACTCGTAGCCTTTCCCACAGCCTTCTCTAGCTTGGAAAGGACTGGACTCTGCACTGGTTTCCTCATCCCGTTGTGGTTTTGGGTCCTGGGGATTGCTGCTCCTCAAAACCACAAACTTGTGTATAGTTCTCATCACAGTCAAATGGTTTCGTTCCTAAGGCATGATGATGTGACTCGATTACAAATTTCTTGTGTATTCAGCTGTGCCAGGCCTGGGAGGGGGCCGAAATCCATCATGTCAAAGAAGACAAGCACAAGTGCTTTTACCATTTGTGCAAACAAATGTTCTTCGTATGGTAGCATGGAAACAGGTTTACAGTTTTGAACTGGACTTTGTGATTTGTCTGTCATAAAGTGACATTGTTGTAGTTCTGGTTCTCATTGTCACACTTTGGTTAGCTAAGGAAAATTTTTGTACCTTTAGCCTTGCAGTGTGCCAACATTTGTAGGTAGTTCAGGTTTCTTCATCTCACAGGATGTTTCTCAATTCAATCACGTCAGATGTTGTACTCAAACGAGGCATTTTGACACAGGTATAACAGGAATTAAAACTTTGACTGACTCTCCAAGACGTGCCTAATATTTTCTAAATAGCCCAAAGATTACAAAAATGTTCATGTCTGTAGTTTAAGTGAAAGCAGCATTTCCAAAACCCATTTAAGGACTGGCAGTACTATCACTCTACATGTACATCTTGGTTTAATCTGATGAACTGGGATCATTTTTCACAGATCACTGTTATCCCCCAACCGTCATTGTGTGCACTCATGTTTGGAAAGCTAGTGCAGCGTGTGTCAATTTTTACATTCATCATTTGATCAAAGTTCTGTATTTATTGAGAGCAAGTCTCTGATTCTGTTTTATATTTGAAAATAAAACTCAGAAAACACTGAAGATGTCAGATGATTGTTTTTCCAATGAATCCTCGTGTTAAAGAGCAAGTGCATAAAATATTTTATTTCTGACTCTGGATTGTTGGTTAAAACTGATTGTTGTATGTTGTTTCTGAACTGCATCCACTAGATCTTTAATTAGCTGCGTTGGCATCGCTGTTAATTATGCGTTTCACCTTTACATACCCAGCGGGCACCTTGATGTCAATTTGACCTCCAATCAGTTCAGCTTGCAAGACAACTTCTGGTGGTTAACTGGGTAAAATAAAGGACGTTACCCCACACTAAAATTGGTTTGATAAATGTGGGTCAATATTTTGACGTTCACTTTTCGTCAGATCAAAATTTTTTACAAATTTTAAGCGTCCAGTTGATGTCATATTGACCTAGGGTTGCCAACTCTCTGAAAAATAAATAAGGGACACGTCGCTGGCAGGGCCGGTGTTCCCTGCCAGATTTTCCTACCTCCCATTAAAAGTAGTACAATTTAACAACGAAAAATGCTACCTGTCAAATTATGTTTTATTAATGTCTACACATACTCCAACCCTAAACCTATCCTTACAGTAATGCAAATATAGTAATTATGAGTTATATTCGCAGTTTTGACTATAATGTATACAGCTACTGGAAACCAACAATAAATGTATTTTTTCTACCTATTATTTTGTGTTTTATTAATGTGTACACCTACCCCAACCCTTAACCTACCCTTACAGTAATGAAGACACATTAAATGTTGTTGTTCAGGGTGAGAAAAAACAATGCAATATTGCAACCCAACATTGACGTGCGCATGCGCAGTAAGCCCGGGTAGGAAAAAATGTCAGAACACCTGTTCAAGAACACCAGGCAGCATTATCTGCACGCTGCTGAAATTATAGAAATATACTATTTAAAACATATTTTGTGTTGCCTTGTTATGTCTATAGGTAGCCTCAAAGGTCTACTTCAATAAAACAATCGAAAACAAATTTGTGTTTATTTAATATGTATAAATCCAACAAGAGGTAGTGTACAGTCTTCCCCATCTAAGCTCATTATGCTCACTCCCATGCAGGCCAACCCGCAGCGCAACCTATTCCTAAAGCCTGGAATTCAACCCAGAAGAACAATACGATGCCACGCACAGCTTGAATCAACTAAAGATATAATTTAATAAAAAATAATATGTAATTTAAATATAATCAGACTAAAATAGCAAGGCCGCCAAGGCATGTGAAATAAATATGAAAGCAATAAGCTCATTTGTTTTACGTTTCTCAAACAAAACGAAATAATAATAATAGGCAAAATTATTATTGTTATTAAATATATTGATTTCTTTCTTTTCGCATTTCGATTTGCTGTTAAATCAAACTTCATTCCTTCAAATGAGTTTTTAGTTGAGACCTGAAAAAAAAAATTAAATCCTGATAACGAGAAAACAACTTTTGTTATGTCGAGATCACGAGAAAAATAAGACGTGATCACGAGAAAACAAGACGGGGAAAAAAATATAATTCATGGCCGCTTAGAACTTTCGTAAATAGCCGCGGTCTTTCAATTAACTTTTTGAAGAGCGGTGGAGGACACTTTGAGCTCTGAAAGTTACAATATGTTTTCATAGCACATCAAGTTCTTTTATCTCAAAAGATCAAGGAAGATTAGATTTCTCATATAACCCCTGTTACCACAAGAGAGGAAGGAGAGTTGTTTCATTAAGCAGGTTAATTAAAAGTATGCTCAGGTTCTGATGACTTTGAATTCTAAATCAACTGTAGAAACTCAAAAAAGGCTGAAGAGAAAATAGTTGCCCATCTCAGCATGAAACTCTCTTTCTGTCTCTCCCTATAGCACTTCCTATCTACCTTTATCCACTTCTCCTTAACTTAACCTTTATTCTCTCTTGTTTTATCTAACTGTCTGACATGATCGACAGCCAGTTCTGGGGGTGGAGCATGGGGATGCTGTTTATGTAGGTTGAGCAGAAACAGTAGAGGAAAAGTGCAAATGTCAGTGAAACTGTCTGCTTCATTTACCCAGAACCAAAAACGTGGCTTATTACAAAAGATTGATTGAGGATAGAGTGTTCAGGAGACCTTGAGTATCTGCAATTAAGGACTTCATGCAGTAGAGCCAAGCATCCTCATAGAACAATCTCTTAACTGAAGAACCTCAAAGTTTTTTGCGTTTGTCTTAAAGTGGTACTGCAAAAAAAACAACAACTTATAAATAGCGCAGAAACTAAAAGGCAGAAACCAAAAGTATATCAACGAAAGAAAGATAGAAAGAAACTTTTCCTGTATGTCATCGTTTTAACTCCTTTTGTATGTGAGACACAAATCAAGCTATTTTGAACAAATGTTATTTATATGCTGACAAATGAGTCAGTAAATAAACGTATCTCTCACTAATCTAAAATATACAACACCATAACAGTTCGTTTTAATTTCGGACATAACTGAAAAAAAAGACTCACATGACTCTCATATTATCATTCTGCGTGACCCCTTTAAATGAAGAACAAAAGTAAAGTGATTTTGAACAAAATGTTAATTGCAGGCTGTCATATGACAGAATAAATAGAATGAAATCTTACTAAATTGAAATAAACATCTCAGTCAGTTTGTGGGTTCATTTTGAATCACTGAAAAATTACTCGCATGACTTTTATCTGTATCATCATTTTAATTGACAGCTCTGAGTCTGATTCAAACTGCAAATGTACAAACAAGTGTGAGAACAATCTGTGAATCATTCGAAATAACTCATGAAAGATTTAAATTAACTAATGTCAATCTGGTTGAAATGTGCATACTTGAATGAAATTACAAATTTTGTTTATTGTTATATGAATAATTCATAAAAAAAATATCATGACAAGAATGTTTCCTTTTTTTTTTAAATACAGTTCAATATTGTCCTTTTTAGAAGAAAAAGGCTACTCATGCTCATCCTAGAATATATAAAAACTCACAAAGGAACATTGTTTGCATCAAATGCACCTCGTTCAGTCTTCCTAAAGCAATGTACAGCAATCTTCAAAACAAACTGTTCCTGTGAGAATGCTGCATGTGCTATTGTGGATCCCCCAGCAGGTTTAGCAGTTGGCAACAGATGTGAACCGACAGCATTTCTTAGCTGTCCTCAAACAAAAACCTGTCATGGTGGAGAAATGATGACACATCACACCATACTGGGCAATGTGATTTTGTTCTTTGGATTTGAATGTAAGCAATTTGCCGAATGGCAGCCTTGCCACAAATTCCCCAACTCCATGAGGTCGACAGTGACAGTTTGAGATTTGGATGAGTTTCACGAAAGAGCTGGTTATGTCCATTTGAAAGTATCTGAAAAAATAGAGCTGTACTGTACGTAATTCTGTGGAATACATCGTCAAATGTAAGGTGTGTGTTTTGTTCATGTATGTAAGACACTTAATTTGTTCACACTTAAAAAAGCTCTTTATTTTACATGTTGTTTAGTAGTTAACGGATGTACTTACAATTTTAGCATCACCTTTTTACCTCTGTTTCCTCATGTGGTTGCTCTGTTTTCTCACATGTCACAGTGTTAGTTGTCACACCTCTTCTGTTGCTCAAATACACTAATTGGCAATCACTGTGACTGAACTTTGTTTGCCAGAGGTATCAAAAAAAAATATTCAGAGTTTTGTTTCACCAAGTAAGCTAGATATCTTAAAAAGATGTAATAGGTTACTTCCGTAACTCAGGTTCCCTGAGACACGGGAACGAGTACTGCATCTGCTAAGATGCCACGTCTGACAAGACGCTATGGGAAAACTCCTTTTTTTCCTCTTAACTGAAGTAGAGCCCTGCATTTAGGCAGAAAAAAATTAAGGCAAAGGTTATAAAATAAAAAGTGCTGGCATCCTGCAGAACGTGCTTTATAGCGTCACTCTCTGCACAAACCATTATGTCGCAAATTTATTCTTTTAACTTTTAACGTTTAAACATTGTTATATGTTTGAACTGTTTTAGCATGTCTATTGATTTTTTTAAGGCAAGTCGTGATGATTTAAGAAGGCTAGATTGATCAGTCATACTTTATGATCAGCTCACTGTCTGCCTCTGGCCGCTTGGTACTTTAAAAAAACACAAACTTATATTTAAGGAACAAAAAATGTCTAAATTAGCTTACTAAAAAAACGAAACAAAAAATAGTCATTCTGCCATTACACTCAAAACTATTTTAATAGCTGAAACAGCAGGATAAGACATTTTGGTAGAAGGGGAAAAAGACGGGCTCGAGCTGGTAATTCTGTTAAGCTGTCAGACACGGGCCGGGCTCTGGCTTAAATTTGAGGCCCTTGCAGGGCTCAAAACTGAGGCCCTTTTCAATCACGCAGTGAAACTGCACGGCTATTGCTTCGTGAAAACTAAAACGAACCAATGGGTTGGTCGCGGTGCTGCGCGAACCAATGGCCGCAGCTCCCACCAAAGCCCGTCTGAATGGGCGGGGCCGTGTATATATAAGCGCCCGCTTCGCCACAGGATTTAGGTTACTTCGACTAAAGTGACGGAAGCTTTCGCCATGGCTTGAAACGCAGTACTCATTCCCGTGTCTCAGGAAACCTAGGTTACAGAAGTAACTTATTTGTTCCCTGTCGACACTTCACTCGTACTGCGTCTGCTAAGACTCTACTACTGACAAAACGCTATGGGAACACAGTTCAATCGACATATGACAGCGCCCAGGCAGACAGCCGGGGAGTACAGTCACATAAGCATGCAAAGAAATGATTCCCCGCATAAGTTCTGATTGTCCTCACACCAACTGTTGTGCAGATTTAAGCTCGACGTTTGGGTCGCCTCACAAATCTCTGACAGGGAAAAGCTACTAAACCATGCCCATGACGAGGCGATGCCTCTAGCTGATTCCTATTGAGCAGTTCTGGCCCAACGAAGAGTAGGCTAGTGAGATAGCATCTACAACCCACTTAGAGAGCCTTTGCTTTGAGACCGGTAACTCTTTGCGGTGGAAACCAAAGCAGATAAACAGCTGGTCAGACCTTCTGAAGGCGGCTGACCGCTCAATGTAGGTTCTTACAGCCCTGACTGGGCAGAGGGGGTTAAAATTTTTGATCATCTATTGCCGGGGGAAGTGCCGACAAGGATATCACCTGCGCTCTGAACGGTGTGGAGAGCACCTTCAGCAGATATCGAGCCTTGGTTTTAGGAGGACTTTAGAGCCATTGGGCCTGAATTCCAGGTAGGCGGGGCTCACGGACAGCACCTGCTAGTCACCTAACTGATGCTAGTGCAAGTAACAGAACAGTCTTGAGCATCAGCGACTTCACTGTAGCCGTGTGTAGGGGTTCAAAGGGGTTCACCCTTGAGGGCTTCTAGCACAGTGGGCAGGTCCCACATTGGGATGGTGCGAGGGCGAGAGGGCCTGAGCCGTCTAGCTCCTCTTAGGAAATGGATAACAAGCTCATTCTTGCTCACTGACCGGCCTGCTATAATGCCGTGGAAAGCTGCTATGGCTGCCACGTAAGCCTTAATGGTGGAGGGGGAATGGCCCCTGTCCAGCAGGTGTTGTAAGAATAATCGTTGATACATCGCAAGACAAGGGGTTTTGCTGCGCTCTGCTCACCACCTCGAAAAAACTGACCATTTCATAGCATATACACATCTCACGGACTGGGCTATAGTCTGAGAAATGGTGTTCAGGACGCGCTCGGCGAGGTGAGAAGGCTCCTGTCGAGCGGCCATAAGTGAAGGGCTCACAGCCTGGGATGCAGGTGCCATTTCAAACCCTCTGCCTGAGAAAGAAGTGTTAAGGCAATGGGCCACATCGTGCATAGGTCTGCGATCCACGGCTGGTTCCACAAAAAAAGGGGTGACTGATTACCTGAGAGATAAGTGCGAATGGGGGAAACACATACAGGAGGAGACTGGGCCAGTCCTGTGCAAGCGCATCCATCTCCTTAGTAAAATAGGCTGGGCAGCGAGTCTTGCTGTCTGAAGCGATAAGATCCACTTCCGCTCTGACGAACTTCTCCCAGATAAGCTGGGTCGTTCGCAGGTGGAGAGTCCATTCTTCTGAATGGACTTTGCCCCGTGACAGCATGACCGCACCTTGGTTCAAAATGCCCGGAATGTAATTTATCGAGCACAGATTGTGCTGGGCCGACCTCAGGAGGCGCGATGACAATCTGAAGAGGCGCTCGATTGACAGACCCTCTTGATGATTTATGTATGACACCACTGTCATACTGTCCGAGCGAACCAGGACTTGGCTGTCCTTCAATTATGGCAGAAAGACGTGACAGGCGTGCCAAACTGCCATAATTTCCAGCCAGTTGATGTGGCCTTCTTGGAGGCGTCTGTCAGAATCACCTTTCTTCTGCTGGCCTTCTGGAGAAGGACTCCTTTCTGCAGCCATCAGGTGTTTCCCCATAGGCAAAGAGCTAAAACATAGAAAAACATGGTTTACTAATGTAGTAATGTTGTATTAACCTCTTAAACTCCAACATTACATTCAAGTTGTGCCTTGAATTTTTAACCCCCGTTGCATGCACCAATAACCCCATATGTGGTACCATTTGAAAGCTTAGAATCTCTATTTTATGCTGATATGAATCACTTTGATATTTATTTTGCTGTAAAAAAAGTTATTTACAAGTAAAGTACACTATGTAGCTGAGCTGAGGCCCTCAGAACCTGAATTATACACTTTCAAATTTCAGTTTACAACAAAAAATAAAAAAGCGCCTCTTTTTTTTGCCTTTATTATAACATAGACAATATATACAATAATTTTAATCAATTTCAGAAGTGTTTTATGTAATTTCAAAATGTTTCCTTTTAAATGATACCAATCTTTTGTATATACAGGCAAAATGCAGGCGGAATTCCCCAAAATAGCCCCTGGGTCTAAGAGGTTAATTAAAAAAAAATAATTTACACAATGAGAATGAGAATCATCAGGTCACTGTGCATTCTATATATTTTATCATGCAGAATGTAATCTGCATGTATGGGGTTGGGGGGTGCTTTTTTTTCAGTTTCAGCACATGCCCCTCAAAAGGTCTGTGCACGGCCCTGGTCCTGAGTAACATGCGTCCATGACGCCAGGCTGAAGTCCCATTCAGATGGGCTTAGGCGGGAGCAGCGAACAACTGATTGGTTCGTTTTCATAGCACTGCACGAACAATGGCCACACAGTTTTACAGCGTGCTTGAATAAGGCTTCAGTTAGGAGGAAAAAACATTTTTTTTCCCATAGCGCCTTGTCAGACGCAGCGTCTTAGCAGACGCAATACGAGTGAAGTGTTGACAGGGTACTTTGTATTACTTTGTGTTGCCTCTAAAACAAATGGTATAAGCTAATTTGTGATGCATCCAAATTAATTATTACAAAATCTGCATATATTTTCCACTATTTTTTCTATATGTGTTCTGTACAGCCATTTGTGAGTGTAAATCATTATATATCAAGTAGCAATACAATTAAGAAATCTCAAACTCACAGTCATGCTGTGCATTAATATCAGAAAAGCTATGCTAACCTGCAGCATGTTTTTTTTTAATACAACAATTCAGTAAACAATAACACTGAGTTACTTACATTTTAGACAAAATATTGCCAGTACATTATAGTTTTGTGAACTAACAGGAACAAAAGCTGATGGATTGGTCAATTTGTCTAAAAAGAAAGTAGCAGTGTTTTGTAAATAAATACCTGCCTGGTCTCATGACATAAACACACCTGGGTGCACTTTTTGGCGAGACACAAAATCTGTGCCAATAAGTACATATCACTGCAGTTTTCAAAAGAAATGAACACTAGAGGCAGTAAAACTCCTTTTATTCCTTTTCACACAAGGTTTCGATGAATAAAGCGTAATTTTCACACAGTTACTTGAAGAATGTCATGTTAATAATTCAAATCCAGCTTCATATCTATGAGTTTTCATAGACAAAGGTTTGTTCGGTAGCTCACAGAGTACAAAGATGTACTTGAGAGGTAAGGAGCTCTGGTTTGAATCCCATGTAACTACTGTTTGACAAAACAGTTCAAACCTGTGCAAAAGGAAGTTGAAATGGCACTGTTGCAACAGCAAATGTGTCTTTTAGATCAGTTTTGCATTTGTTAATACTATTGGGTAAGTTTAGGTTGAATTTGGTGTAGGTGAGCAGTATTTTTTAAACCTGTCCTACAAGCACCCCTGCCCTGCACATTTTGTATTCCTGCATCCGAAATTGCATACTGCTTAAGTAGGTACTACATTTAAAATTGAACTTACTACCCGACTGTTAAAAAGTATGTTCTATATAGTATGAATGTGGGTAGTAAGAATGGATTTCGGACATACTACACCCGCCATATTGATGTTGTCACGTGTCATGCGTCGTCACAACAGCACGACAATTTAATCATTCAATAAGTCATCCGTTTATTTAGATTGTGTTAAACAAGTGTAATTTAATCACAATAAACAAAGTTTTTTTCCTGA
>JAUCMU010000033.1:15928305-15943290 GCA_032275025.1 Enteromius treurensis
CTGGCGAGTTCCCATATGTAACGTCTCCGTTCCCTCCTTCAGGGAACGTGGGTTACGTTTAGTAACCTAGACGTTCATTTATTCAATTTTGAATATTTAACTCTCCTATGTGGATAAAACTAATAAGCAATCATTATTCAAAAGGGCATCTTTCTTTTATTTTTTAGATAAAAATCTTTACCAGAATAACAATTTGCACAGTTCGCACCACAACTTTAGGTGCCCATTACATTCTAATAATGTAATGAATCAGTGTGAATTATTCTGCTTATACTACAGTTTCCACATCTCAAGACATTGTTCACATGTTGTATGTCAAGACATTCATCAGGTTGTTTGCATAAAACGCTTTCTTGCACAGGACTAATTTCCTACACATCTCATCCCTTGATTCCATTGAAAGGCTCCAGACTGCTCCTAAAATGGTTGCATTTGCAACTAAAAATATTAATTTGTGATATCGGCACTGGATACTATATAAATTTACATGATTCAAAAACATGCGTGTAGTACTTTTTCCCCCTAATTGGTTATGCAATGCATATTAAAGTTGTATATTAGCAATAAAAATTCTTGCTTGTAATCAACACGGTCACTTGCTATCAAGATCTTTAGTCTATATGTGATGTTAATGCATGAACTTCATATTATTTGTAGCTCACTTGCCATCTATTAATTGCAATAACCTTTGTTCATAACTAAACTAATATAAATACCATTTTGGCATACTATAGTAAAGGGAAAGATTTAATAGGCTTACTTATACCTTCTAATGTCTATTCATGTTTAAAAAGCCTATTAAATCTTTCCCTTTACTATAGTATGAAATAAACTTAAATCAGGGCTTTTATCTGAAGCCCTGCATTGCTAATTCCAAAACATCATTTTAGTCCTAGTGAAATAGGCTTGAGACATAACTATTACAGTTATGTAACTATTACTACTAATAGTTTATCTGCTTCAAGAATGCCACCGTTATCTGTGATACATTAGTTTTTAAGTTGCTTGTTGTACATTAAATTTTTTTTAGTTTTTTTTTTTATAATGCATTCATAAAAAGCTCCTGAATATTATAAATGGGCACATGCAGCCTCTGTTTGATGACTTCCCTCTGATCAAGATAACTGCAGTTTTTAGTTATCAATCAATCCAATCAAAATTTGAATGGAAGAAGAGCCCTTACAAGCCTGCCTCACATTATCACACTTGTGATGTTTTGTGACCACATTGAAAATACTTAGACAACTGTAGAACATGTTCCATTTAATGCTGCACATGCAAATCCCGGGAAATGTATGCTTAAGAACACTAAATGGAATTTCAAGTGGCATCGTGAATAAAGGTCCTCCTCATAATTTTTCACTCATGTGAATTTAAATTGTTTTTCAGTTTTCACATCACAGAATTCCCAACAAGCTGTGAAAATTCCAATCGTTGTTTAAAAGCATGCTTTACTTGAAAAATCACCCATGAAGCTTTTGGACCATAACTCACACAAGTGCTTGATGAAACTCTTTTAATTAAAACAAAGTTGTGAATTTTCTCCTCATTATCAATGTGATCATTTTTAGCCATGCAGAACTAATGCCAGAAAGTTCTTTTCATTATAATCATAATAAGCTTTGTTTTTGATCTCTGCCTTTTCTCTACCTATTTTAATTAAGCACCAATTACTTTGACTTGTGTTGTTGAATGTGTGTGTGTATGTGTGGTGTGCGTGGGTGGGGTAGGTCATAACGGAAAGTGATTTGTTGTACAGATATGATTTGTACAGTTATATCAATCTTGCTTGTGATTACGTTAATAATATTTGCATAGCATTTTAAATTAGTGAGGTAAATATTAGCTTTCTCATCCAGAACCTCCTCAATGCTGGATTGGTTAAATTAATGATCTGGTTGAAGACATATATATATAAACTGTATGAGTGATACAGATTCTGACCCGGATTATAAAACATTATTAGCAGAGACGCCCTCTTAGTTGCTTGCAGTTGTAAGTTCAAAAAATGCCAGGTCATTTAGTCTACAAGTAAGCTTCAATTGTAAAAAGTTGACAATACAAATCTAGTTCTTGTATTCAGCTGGCTAGTCCTACAAAAACCCTTTTACAATAATGCTTTTTACATTTTAATGTCTTTCTCAAAACTTATACAAATTAGCTGCTAATAAATAATGAATATTCTCACATAAAACAAGTCTATAAGAGCAAATGTACATTCTACACTATGTTTCTACTCTGTTTATATTCCATGTACTTTTCGAAGAACTTTTCGTATTGATTTTTGTCTTGCCTTTAAGAGCTTTGCCCTATGATATAAGCCTAAAAGACATATTAGACCATCTTCATGAGGTAGTTTTCTATATTCATGCAGAGCCTCCTGCAATTGATCAGTTACAGTGACATGTCCCATAGTATCTTTGTTTCTATGGATTTCTTAGCCAGCGGGAAGCTATTGATGGAGAGGACAAATCAAACTAAGTTCCATGCTTGTATTATTGTTTTTACCGGAGGGAAAAGTGAAACATCTGTGCTGTAAGACAGAAGCAAGAGTGAGCTCTTATTGACTTGTTTTGCCTGTCTCAAGGTCACTGATCTGCTGCGCATGCAACAATAAGGATGTTTTTTTCCCGGCCCTTGACAAGTCACTCTGCCTGAATCAATGTGAGTGTTCATGGGAATAGAAAAAAGCACTGGCTAATTTCCTCTTAATTTGCTTTGCAAAATGGTGGATTGAGAATCAAGATTGAAAACACTGGGCTTAGTATGCATTATCTTTTGTTTGCCTATATATATTTTAGAGTACTGTATGTTACAAAAACACTGCTGTACAACTGACACCTTCAGGGCTTTTTAACTGTATAACACGAATGTCACAGAATTGTAACAAATTTTGGATTGATAAATCAATAACAGATCACTTAAATTAAAACATGATTTGGACTAGTGCATGTAAATATTAAGCCACAAACATATTATTTTAATATGAATCCTGCCTGTTACGTGTCTCAGTTTGAATGAATGATTCAGACGTGCAGTTTAGTTTGGTCATAGGGCACCAATACAATTATTTTTTAAAACATTGTTTTATGGAAAATGTACCATGTATAACAGTTTTTAACAGGTTATATTTAACAGAAAAATGTAAATACACAGCACAGTATTACTGAAAATAATAATAATAAAAATATATCAACTAAGATGTTCTTGATTTTTTTTTAATTATTAACCCATTCAAATGGAATCCATGAAATTAATGAAAATCACCAAATTTGGTAAAAATAAAATCGAATTTGCGAAAAAAAACATTTCTAAGGGCCTTAATTGTTGTTTTTGTTAAACTTTTAATAAATTGCAGCTAAACTGTGTAAGTTTCATGGTTAGTTAATTAGACATGCTTTTGGCATTAAAAAAATAATAATAACTTAATAACAAAATTAAATAATTTAAAACTGAATATAAAAAATGACACAAATTAATTTGGCTTGGAGTTTAAATTACTCATGGTTCGGTTTGTATCATGGTTCCCTTTCAGTCGGTCACTCCGAGTCACGTTGGTGACCGACAAATTGGAATCTCGCTTCGAGATGGCAAATCTACTCTGCGTGTATATAAACACGCCAATAAAATTGGCATATGCTGATTAATATCCAGCTGCACCTAATCGCAGCGCGAGTATAAGTAGGTCAGCGGATTAAGCATTTATTAGTTCTTCGCTGAGGAGCCGAGCCGGTGTACACGGCCCCCTAGCGGCGGTACAGATCCATGGCGATAGGACTTGACTTCTTCAGGGGTCAAAGGTTACAATACGTAACCGAGACGTTCCCTTTCAATCATTAATTCCGAGTCACGTCGGTGACCGACGAATAGGGATCCCTATGGAAAACGCCATGGAAGCTGCCCTTTCCAGTGTCATGTGGGAGTCTCCCAAACCCCCAGTGTTTGGTCTCTAGGCCGGGACTCGAACCATAGGAAACCAGTACCTGCACTTACCTAAGTAACTGGCCACTGGGACGTCTGAGAAGACATGCGGAAGTCTGCCTTCCCGTAGGAGGTTCTAAGACAGAACAATGAGATGAGCTTTCAATGCATATGGAATATTGGAGGTGATTGAACCCTCATAGAAGCAATACTGCTGGGGACATGTTTTTTTTTTTTTTCATGAATACACATGAGTAATACTCAAGGTATACCCACGGATCCCAGCCCTCTAGCTGTTCTCAAGATACATTGCATCGAGGGCCTGGTGCCAGATGCTCCGCAACAACCGGCTGCCGAAGGGGATGGAGGAACTCAACAGGGTCTACTGTTAAGGACACTCTGGAGAATATCGTTGCCAAGCCGACCAAACTCTTTGGTCAGCTCTTCAGCTCTGCTCGAGGTGAGAACTCGGGAGGATACCGGTTCAACATGAAGGCTATAAAACCTAGCCAGGTCCTGGTGGGCCAATAAGGGGCTACCAGCAGGACCTGCTCCTCGTCCTCCCTGACCTTGCTCAGGAACTGTCTTAGAAGGCTCACTCGGGAGCGTAAAACAACTGGCAATGAGAGGTTTCTGGGGAGGCGAACAGGTCTACCTGTGTTCCTTGAGACGACCCAGAGCTAGACGTACTTCTAACAGTTCGAGGCAATTGATGTGCCAATGCAGATGGGGTTCCGTCCACACCCCTGACACTGCATGCCCGTTGTGCGTGGCGCCCCACCCGGTGGTAGAGGCATCTGTGTACACCACAGAGTGCCTGGAGACCTGTTCTAGGGGCACTCCTGCCCATAGAAAAGTCAGGTCTGACCATGGGGAAAAGGCTGCATGGCAGGCCGGTGTTATCTGAACCCGGAACCTGCCGCGTTTCCACGCCCACCTCGGGACTCGATCGTGAAGCCAGTGCTGAAGCGGTCTCATATGGAGCAGTCCCAGTGGGATAACCGCTGTAGCAGCAGCCATATGCCCCAGGAGCCTCTGAAATTGTTTCAGTGGAACCGCCATCCTGCGTTTGAACGAATTCAAGCAGTCCAGCACCGACTCAGCGCGTTCCTCTCTGAGGTGCGCTGTTTGTCCAACTCCATACCGAGAAAAGAGATCCTCTGCACCGGACAGAGTTTGCTCTTTTTCCAGTTGACCCGAAGGCCCAACAGGCTGAGGTGTTGTAACACCAGGTCCTTGAGCAGAGTCAGGGCAGCCTCCGCTACTTTGGTAAATACATGGGGCGACAGAGAGAGTCCGAAGTGCAGAACGCGGTACTGATATGCCTGGCCTTCGAACGCGAACCTCAGGAATGGCCTGTGGTGCAGAAGGATCGAGACATGAAAGTATGCGTTCTTCGGGTCTATGGCTGCAAACCAATCCTGGGGATCGGATGCATGGGAAAATGTGTGCGTGCCACTCTTACCTGCGTTCGGGCAGAAGTGAGGCTGGAAGTTTGTGGAGTCGTCCTCCGGGCTCACGAACTGCTGCCTGTAATGAGAGGAGAGTGTGTAACAAGGCTCTTTTTATAGGTCTGTCCACAACACCTCGTCCCCTCAGGGGACCCAAAGATAAAGAAATCTGTTCTTTTGTCGAGTGTTTAGGTATCACTGACCATGAGGTCAGTGGCGGTTGAAAACATAAAAAAAGGGCTTCTTGCACTTCCTCTTTCCACCGAGTTTTGCAGAGGCCTGAACAGGCTGGGCGGGCGCCCGACTGCCGGCTCCGCGACGCGGCCAATGTGAAGGCTGCTGCGCTGGCTGCGGAGGAGCGGGGTCAGCAGCCGGACGCCGCGGCAGGATGTGACGGACAGCCTCCGCCTGCTTCTTGGCGGTGGAAAACTGCTGGGCGAAAGTTTCCACCGCGTCGCCGAAGAGGGTGGTCTGGGACACGGGAGCATTCAAGAACCGGGTCTTGTCTGCATCGCGCATGTCGGCCAGACACAGCCACAGATTGTGGACATCGCACGACCCAGAGCCCGCGCCGCAGGAGGTAGCCTCTCCGCAGGCCTTGTAAGCATCACCGATGAGACTTGATGAGCCCAGTGGATGCCACACTGGCCCCCGCCTTCTCTCCAGAGTCAAACTCTCCTCCTGATGCTGCGACAGACATCCGGTCATCAGGGGGAGCACCAAAGGTGACTTCCGGTACCGTTTCCGGCCCCGGAAAGCCCCAATGGCAGCTCCACCGGTGTCGGAGTGTGGGTGACAGGAGGCGCCCTACGAGGAGTGTTCCTGACTGTTACCATAATGCCAGCCCCTCCCGCACCGAAACCGGAAGCTCCGCGGACACTGCCAGCACAAGCCCCGGATCGCGGAAGCGGAAGGGGTACTCTACCACGCTCAAGGTAGTGGAGCCTGGTCCACAACTCCGAGATGGACATCTTACCGCAAGCGGAACATGACTCATCCACAAACGCTGCCCAAGCGTGCTCGATGCCCAGGCACGTAAGGCAGTGTTTGTGACCGTCCGACCGCGCCAGGTAACGGCCGCACCCAAGATCGCAAGGGTGGTAGGACATCCTTAAAAGGACGCGTCTTTACAAAGATGTACCACCCGTAAGCCTGTCTCTTTAGGCTTTGCTCTTTTAGTAAAGGCTGAAGCGCACAGGGGAGATGGACGCTCGGATCACAAAAGCCGGTAGTGCAATGCAGATGTGTCTGCCACTCGACTGGAACCACCGCCGCTGCAAACGCCGTGACACCAGCCTTCTCCGTCAGGTAAAGAGTAGAAATGCTCAGGATCTGTCGCATGTAGCTCAGCTCCGAAGCGAAAAGCTAATGAATGCTTAATCCGCTGACCTACTTATACTCGCACTGCGATTAGGTGCAGATGGATATTAATAAGCATATGCCAATATTCATTGGCGTGTTTGTATAAACGCAGAGTATATTTGCCATCTCGAAGCGAGATTCCTATTCGTCGGTCACCGACGTGACTCGGAGTAACCGACTGAAAGGGAATGTGAAATATTCTCACAATTTAAAGAAGTGTTATTATTATTTTTATTAGTATTATTAAATAATTATAATATGCTGATTTGGTGTTTAAGAACATTCTGTATTGTTATAAATTGTAACATTAGTTGTGCTGCTGAATTTTTTTGTGGAAACTCTTTTTATTTTATTTTTTATATATTTTTTTTAGATGAATAAAAGTTCAAAAGAACCACATTTATTTAGAAAGCAATATTTTGTTGCAGTACGAATTACACTTTTAATCAGTTGTGTCCAAGACCAAGACCAAAATAAAAATATTATATATTTTTAAAGTTAACTGAAATAAAATAATAAAAAATACTCTTATGTGAATTACCCAGAAGACATTAATCATTTTAATTTAATTTAACTTGATTATTAAAATAACTCAAACTAAATTTAATAATATATTATTATTATTATTATCATAATTTGACATTGAAATGAAAAGCACATCTCATCGGATGCAGAGCCACCTTTGACCTTTTTACAAAATAATCTGAAGGGAAAAAAAAAACTGTTTATATATTGGGTATATTTTGTATAGCATTTTTTATTGTATTGTATTTACTTTGTATTTTTATGTGTTGGCTGTGTTTGTCAGTATATTTATGTTTGACTGCTTATTCAAACAAATTAATTGTGGAGATTATTAAAGTACCTACACTGTACAAAAAAAATAAATAATAATAATAATAATAATAATAAACTGTAAAAGTTACGGTAAGAAAAACGGCAGCTGTGGTTGTCGAGATTTGACCACAAAAAGTATGGTAAAAACATTTTAAGTTAAATTTACAGTTAAATGCCATAATATACTGTAATTAAAATATATAATGTTGATATACCAACATATTAAGGCACTGAAATCGGTTTTTATTTGAGATACACTGAAAAGCTCCAAATGCAAAGGGTGATGAGAAAGTCACATGATGAATCAAAGCCCATCACAAGCAGTTATTAAATTTGAACATCTATAGAAGGTGCTCATTCACAACTAAAATATGCAATAAATATTAATTTAACAACATTACATGTAAAATACAACCCTAATAAGCATGACTGATCCTATCCATGTACATGACCACAAACTTCATTCACTTCCCTCCTTTCCTATCTTCGTTGTCCTTTTTTACTTCCTCTTCTCCTTCTCTCACTTACTGTTTGTCCTTCTGAGAGTAATACAGAACGTGTTGATCATTTTATGGGGTCACCACACACTGCGTCAACACTACCATGGCCTAATTACTCAGCTGTGGCCCAAAGACAGAGAGTGTTGTGATGTGCAAGCCAAACAGAGAAGCTGTAAAGTAGGCCAGCCCGGTTCCTGTGTTTGAAGAGCAGTTTAAAATCACATTACTGTGAATTAGCATGCGCAAACTCATGTTTTCAGTGCTGTTTGCTATTGCTCATACCTCTAACAAAATCTTGACCCATGTTTGTGCAACAGATATGACCAAGGCATCAAATCATGGGCTGTTTCTTTTCTATTCCCTTTGAATTCAGGAATTTACACTGGCACGCCACTAAAAGTCCTTAAAGGTGCCATAGAATGAAAAACTGAATTTACTTTGGCATGGTTGAAAATAAAAGTTCAGTACATGTACATAACATACTGTGAGTCTCAAACACCATTGTTTCCTACTTCTTATATAAATCAAGTGTTTGCAAAAGACGACTGAAAAACGGTCAAATTCCAACACAACACAGACTGTTACGTTACAGTCTAGAGGTGTAATAGTTACGCTCACCACATTTGCATATACCCGCCCACGGGGTGTGCTCAAAATATCGATTCTTAGATACATACCAATATAACAAAAAAAGATACAGTGTCGACATTCTAGCCCTTGGTATTGATACCCTGTCCAGCCATTAGGGGGCGCAGAGGGGCACGCAAGTTTAAAAAAACTCATGGAAAATGTCAAAGATTTTTGACTTTTACAGTTTACAGTTTTGTGTGTAATGCCAAAATTATTACATTTTGTTTATTTTATTTTTGTTTTAGCTTTTTGTTTATAAAGTAAAGACCAAGTAGTCTTTCTTTAATCGTCACGACGTACCTAAAATAAAATCTATAGAGATACTACAGCTCACGAATATAATGATGTTTTAAAGTTAAACCCCCACTATTACAATATGTGCAATGGTAGGCTATATGATGGTATCTCCGAGTTTGTGCTGATGACTAAAGCACACTCTGCAGGATGCCGAAGGACCAACGCTATCACTAGTATTTTATTCTATTTTATTTTAAAATATAAATTTGATTATTTTATCATCATTTTCTCTGATAAATATAAGAGTAGAATTCTTTAAAGGGCCTACTTTTATTTGTGTGCACTCACAATATCAACAAAAGGTTGTGATATTAGCCAATTATGTACGTTTTTTTTTTTTTTTTTACACAAAAATAAACCAAAACTTAGTGAAAAAGACATTATAAATATATCTATAGAAAGCTTTCAATTATCATTTAACGAAATATATATTTTTCTTTTTATAATTTTTTTTTACACTTTCGTTATAATGTTAATTAATTAAAAACAACAACAACAAAAAAAACAAACTTAAAAAAAAAAGAGAACCCTTTCTGTATAGATCCAGGTTAAGCCGCATCTTGATGTCAGAACATTCCAAATTGCATTTTTCTTTTTTTAATCACTCTGTTTTAAGATTTTAATCTGTTCTAAAATGTGAAAATGTATACAGCGAAATAGAATTAAAAAAAAGACCAAGTGAACTGGTACAGCTGAAATATAATAAACTTGTGTTTCAAAGAAATGCATTTAAACAAAATATATCAGTCATGACTTCTTAATTTAATAACTAGTTAATAAATTTGGACATGTGCAATCTGACTAAAATATGCCAAGCTCCTGTTTATCTTTCTAGATTTTGACATACATTGTGATGCAAACTGGTAACTCACAATCTATTTATAAATGTGTTAAATACTATTTATATGATTATTGATATATGTATTAAATAATGAAAAGTCTTGTGTCAAAGCATGTAATAAGCGTGTATTATTTTGTAATTATAAAATTTGGCGAATAAATTCAAACATCAAGGGTGTTGAAATGAAAACACACTGCCCACACAAATCACACTATTTTTACAGTCGCAGAACTGTGCTAAATCGGTGTGTGTTTTATTACCATGAATTATGTATTACAATTATAAAATATGTAATGTTTCCAAAATCAACTTCAAGTTACAGAATGTAAACCTAAGCTGAGACAAAGCAGTTAAAGTGACCACAGTCTATTTTTAAAGCCATTACTGTTTAGCTTACAAATCTTGTTTATCCACTGGTTATTGATTGACCTGGAAATGTGACGCTGTGTTATGTACCCACAGGAGAGGGTTCTGTTGTTGGCCTTTCAGGATTGTCACAGAGTTCTAATGTCCTGCACCAACCAGCCCTTTCGCAGCGAGCCGACAGACAGCTACATGTGCAAGCAGATCCTCCACGGACGGCCATATAAAGTCTCCCAGGAGCCCGTCTCCATCCATCTGCCCATCTCCAGACTCCTGGCCGGTTAGCAGCACTATTGTTGAATCTCTGTATCAGAAGTCAGGCTGTTGAGGGGTTCTGACTGGTGACTTTTTAAAATCACAGAAATAATGTCTGCGATATCTTTATGAAGTTTATCCCACTAACATTCTTATCTTTTTTTTTTTCATTTTCAAATCTGAACACAGTTTAGTTTATGGTTTAACGCTCACCATTAACAAACTATTAACTATGACTTTTGCCTCAATAAAATCTTCTCATTTTAATTTAGGGATGTAGAATATGGTCGTGTTCAATATGCGCTTTATAATAAACAGCCAACATGTTAATAATAGGCATGCTAATAAGCAACCAGTTAATAGCAACAATTGTTCCCTATACTGAAGTGTTTTTTTTTTTATTCAGAAATGTAATTTAAAAAAATATGAATCGCATCCAAATTAAAATATATTTACATCATATTTGTGTGTGTGTGTGTGTGTGTGTGTGTGTGAACATACACATGCATGTATATATTTAGGAACATTATGTTATGAATATATATTAAATATATTTTATATATGATATAATTTATATGAATATAAAAACATACTGTATACATGTAAATACATCATATTTTCAAAATATATGCTGTATATGTTCTTGTAATATCCACAGTACACACACACATTTATTGCTTAAAAAAAAAACATTTATTTTGAATGCGATTTATTTGTTTGACAGCAAAAAATAATCATTCCCTGTGCTTACAAAGTTATTTCAGTCTTCAGTGTCAATTGATCCTTGAGAAATCATTCTAATAATATGTTGCTCAAAAAATGAGGGGAAAAAAACAAAAACATCATATATTTTTTAAAATATAGAAAAACAGTATTTAAGTTTTTTTTTTAATAAATATATATAAGACTTATTTGATTAATAAAAAGTTCAAAATAACTGTTTTTATTTAAAATAGACACATTCTGTAGTGTATTTTTGTAATTATTTGTATTTTTTTTTTTTTTTTTAACAATTTAATTATTATTTTTGATCAGTTTAATGCAGCCTTGATTGAAAGTATTAATTTTCTTTCAAATCGGATAAAGAACTGAAAATTATTTGAACTGGTGAAATTGTTTATTTATTTCGGTGGTCACTGCAATACTTATTTAAGCCCAGTCTGTATCTGCTCTCAGGTTTATATGTGCTTCTGTGCCAGACTGGAGCAATCCAATACCTCCCTGACTTTGTGGATCCTGTGAGTATTTCATTAATGAATGAAAAGAAGCTGTACTGTGTGAACGTCTAGCACTGTAGTTTACGTGTGTGTGTGTTTCAGGTGCAGCTGAACTTCACTGAGCTTGCGGAGCAGTCTCTGCGCTGTGTTGTGCTGGCGGCTCAGGTGTGTGCTGACATGTGGCGTAGAAACGGCCTGTCGCTCGTCAGCCAGGTGAGAGACCCACCGTTTTTTTTTTTTTTACATTTCTTAAAAGAAAAATCACTAAAATCAAGAAAGCACAGAACATTTGTAAATACACTAATTTGCCATTGTCTGAAAATATTTTAAAGTCTCCAAATAATGTTTGATCATTTCGAACACATCCATTGTTTCATTATAACAATTTGAACATCTGTAGGTGGCTTGACATTGCTGTTAATGGTTATTAATGCTGTCCAAATTGTATTTCTTTTGTATGAATGTATGTATTTTATATTGGAGGGATCAAAAGGAAAAAAGGCAAATATGTAACAGAATTAAAATGCATTAACGTCGATGTTGTGTTATGAACATATTAGAAGTTTTGTTGGGTTTTTCAGGTCTATTACTATCAGGATGTTAAGTGCAGGGATGAAATGTTTGATAAGGACGTTATCATGTTGCAGGTATGTCCTTAAAATCATGCATGTAAATGAAATAATATAAAATAAATATTAATTAAATTAAAAATATATTAATTCAATAACATTTTCTGACCAACCACAGATTGCTGCTTCTAAAATGGACCCCAATCATTTTCTCATGCTTGTTCTTTTGAGATTTGAGCTGTTTGATATTTTTAATGGCAACTCCTCCAGTAAAGATCAGGTGAGTTGGAGAAGAAGAGGGGAGATCAACTGAAACGTGTAGCAGCTTACATGCCTAAGAAATCATTTATATTTAAATACATCATTTACTTATGCTTTTTGTCATTGATTATGGATTTTGATTGGTTTCTGTGCCTTTTTTGATCACACAGGAAGTACTGAAACAGTGGAATAGGTTAACGGAGGAGATGCTTTACCTGCTAATTATCGTTGTAGGTAAGTCATCACATTTTTTATCTTTTATTATTAATTTATTTATTGTCATTTGCTGCTCTTAGTTGATGGGTTGACTGGGGACACTGCTTTTGCATGTGAAATACGCAGGTGAACGCTACGTGCCTGGAATCAGTCATGTGACTAAGGAGGACATGACTATGAGGGAGGTCATCCATCTGCTTTGTATTGAACCCATGGCTCACAGTAGCCTGATTAAAAACCTGCCTGAAAATGTAAGACTTTTTATTTCATTTATTGTTATTTCCTTTTTAAAATTTAATTGCATTTTATTTTATTTAATAATGTTACAAATTATTTTTAATTGTAAAAATTTCATTTAAATTATACATATAATTATTATAATAATAATAATAATAATAATATAATAATAAAAAATATATATATTTATATATTAGTAAGACTTTTTATTTCATTTATTGTTATTTCCTTTTTATTTTATTTAAAAATGTTACAAATTATTTTTAATTGTAACAATTTCATTTAAATTATACATATTTTAATAATAATAATAATATATATATATATATATATATATATATAATCCAGCAATGACATTTTTTTTTACGTTTTGAAATCACTTGTACCCTACCTGATCCTAAAAATCCAGTCTTTCACTTGTCCTCAGTTTGAGTCCTGTTAAAAATTTATATATCCCTGCAGCCAAGATGCACATCTGTCGGACACTGATTATGGAAAATAAAACTATAAGTATATATATCTCTCTTGCGAGCAGGACAAACAATGAAGAATAGTAATAACTATGACTGGGGCATAACATTATAATGAGAACACTATTATAATAAAGCTGTCAATTTTAAGAGTTTAGCTGTCATTTTTGATGAAGATAGCTTAGAAGTTTTAATTTTAATGTTATGTTGTATAAATAATGAAGCGTATTCTATATGAGATCAATTATATCCCACTGACTAAAATCCTGCTATCTTGCCTCATTCTACTTATCATCTTCAGCACGTGCTGCTCTAAACAGAACATTATTAACTATTGTCAATACATAATGTTGTAATGAGAGCACTACTGGACTTATTTAGCCCCGCCCCCAAAACTATCAGTCGACTATTGGCAAGACAGTCTTTGAACATCCTTAGTCAGGGACTCTCCTAAACTAAACTATGAATGTTCTTTAATAGTTTACACGTTTTACTTTTTGTATTGCATCACAGGAAAGCAATGAAACTGGGCTCGAAGCTGTCATCTCTAAGGTTGCTATTTTCAAGTAAGTACATTTCACTTAAGGTAGTTGTTTAGTTGTTTTCACGCACAGATTTTGGAAACGTAATCCACAAACTTTATTAAATTGTTTAGGAAACCGGGAGTGTCAGGCCATGGTTTGTATGAGCTGAAGAAGGAATGTCTGAAGGAGTTTAACCCCTTCTTCTATCATTATTCCAGACCGCAGCATAGTAAGGTTTGTGATGCACCCATTTCCTCACTCATTATGTCATTCTCATTAAAATACAGCTTAGTTTTTAAACAGAAGGATGTGTTTATTTATTCACGTTAGGCAGAAGAGGCTCAGAAGAAGAGGAGAACCCAAGAGGGCAGTGATAAAGGTACACTGACGTGTCCTGATGTTAAATGCATATAAAGTCTCGCTGCACATTTCAGATGATAAAAAAAGACTTATATTTTGGAAAATATGGTAAATGCTTAACAAAAATGTATTGATGTGATTTTGAATGCATAAAATAATTCAAATAGTTTGTTGCAAATATGAAAATCAATAGGCCTATATAGAGGTTGTTTGCTTTTTATAATTATTTTATTTATTCATTTATTTTTTTAACTGAAATGTTGTATTAATCACTTAAAAGCCAGGGATACAACTGCCCATTTGAAATAATACTTTTTGAACAAAAATGTGACTAGTAGGTGATATAAATGAACGGGGTGTGATATGTGATGTCACTGTATTTTAGCCCTCCGCCCCCCAGTGCCTCCTCCCTTCTGTCCAGCGTTCTCAAACATAGTGTATCTGCTCTGCTGTGACATCTTCATCCATATTCTGAAGAGAATCTTCCAGAAAGCAGCAGAGGACCGTTCCAACCGATGGACTGAACCCATGATCCAGAGGGTATGGCTCTGCCTACACCATCTCTCACCGCTTTTTCTCTGTTTCAGTAGCATCCGTTTAGTCTCAGCCTCAGACGTCACGCCCACGGAGCGTTGGCTGAACGTCTGATGCATATGGTACACTTTTCTGGAAAC
>JAUCMU010000033.1:15943390-15966018 GCA_032275025.1 Enteromius treurensis
CTTATGGGCGGGCCTTGCCAAAGAAAGCGGCTATGAAGTCCAGACCTTCAGCCGTCAGTCTGAAGGTCTGACTACGCAAGACTAGCATCCGTTTAGTAATTTTGGTTAGTTATTTTAAACTTAGTTACTGCATTTGCATTTTTAAGAACATAATTCAATTACGCAGAATATAATTGGCTGTTGCCGTTTTCTTTGATGTGGGATTTGACAAATGTGATTTTTTTTATTTTTTTTTTATACGCTTTAGGCCCTGCACCTTGTAGGCCAGGCTTTACTGGAGGAAAAAACACAGTTGGAAAGCAGCAGTACTGAGGACGTGACCTTTGACTTTAGTCTGAAAGCACAGAGTAAGATCTCACCCTTTGTTTTTGTCTGAAGCAGTGTCGTCCTGCCAGTGTCATTGGCCTACTTCATTGGTTCATAAAAATCATAGATTAGTTTGTTTGCAACAAATAATAATGCTATCTATCAGAATACAGTATGCTAAGGTTATGGATTACAACAGGAGGCCTTTAAAATATGCAATGTTATGATGAGGCTCCAGGAAGTCCATGTTAGAAATAGATCATTTCAGTTCATATGACGACACGCATCATTGACATGACAAATAAAAGGTGCATATGAATAAGAATACTTGTCTTTTGGTTTCTAAAGCTTTTTTTTTTTTTTTTTTTTTTGCACTTTCAGTAATTCACTTATTTATTTTTTTAAGTCTTTCTCTTTTGCTTTTCTAATACTTCCAATTTTTTCCAATTTTTAATTACTTAATTTAAAAAAATTAATTACTTTTTTAATTTTTAATTACTTTATCGAATGAATTACTACACTGATTTTTTGTTTATTTATTTTTAATCTTTTTTTTATATCAGGGTTTTCTTTAGTATTTGGTTCTTTCCTTTTTTGATCTTTCATTCTGTTTTGCCCTTTTACTTTTTAGTTGTTTTCACTTTCTTGGTTTCTTTGTGTTCTTTTTATCTTCCTTTTTTTACTTTTCCTCCTGTTCTCTTTTCCTTCTTTTCACCACGTCTTTTTTTTTGCTCCTTCTCCAGTTATTTTATTTTTTCACTCATTCTTTTTTTCTCTTTGGATGGTTTCACCTTCTTTTTAATTTTCAGTCTCACTTTCCTTTGGCCTTTTATTATTGCCCTTATTTTTCACTAACGTTTATTGAATTTTCTGGAGTGCAGGGTTTGTGCTTAACTAACTTTTTAGTTTACTTAATGCTAGCCAAAAATCACCAGTATATTGTACACATTTTTTGAGTGTTTAAACAAGTATTTAACAGAAAAAAGTAATAATTGTGTATGCTAACATTTTACAATAAGTGTTCATTTGCCAACATTAGTTAACTACGGTTATTTTATTTTAAGGCATGCTTGTTAGAGTATAATTATACGTTTAAGTACTGAATAATATTAATCAATTACATATACTTACTATATGATTAGGGTTTGGTTTATGGTTACTTGCATTTAACTACATAATTAAAAATACTGTATTTATAATAGCAAGTATATGTAACAAGGAAGTGTTACCGTAACTAGATTAATTAACATTTCTATCAGTGAAAAAATAAAAGTTGTATCTGTCAGTATTTAATTAACCTGAGAATAAACAGGACTTTTACTAACACTGAAAAAGCTGAATAAATAATGTTGGTTAATTAGTTAATAAACTAATTAAGTGTTAGCAATTAGATTTTGCTGTATGACTGTAAGGGCTCCACTCTGCATCATATGTTAAGTTGAATTGTACCTTTCATACTAAGCCATAACACAGTATGCAGTCCTACTGTTAGTGCTTTGCTGTTAATGTATGGGTTTGTATTTTCAGAATCTGGTTCAGAACACGGCAAATCTTTGTTCCACTTCCTGACCAAAATGAAGTCTTTACCTTCTCTGAAAGCTCAGAATGACATGATCATGTGGAACCTGCAGGTAAGAAGGTGATTTGATGTTTAATTGATTGATTTGATGTTTAAGATCTGTCTGTGCGTCTCTCCTGCAAGATGTTTGAGCTGGTGAAGTGTCTTCGGGAGAAGTCCGGTCCTGTAGCTTCATTTTCTGTGGATCACAGCAAGTTGGAGGAGGTAAAGACACAGATTCAAACACAGAGGGGCTCGGTCATAATGTTTCCGTGTGTTTGAGGTGTTTAAAGTGTGTGGTTTCTGCTCAGAGTGTCCCGGATAAAGAGAAGGCCGAGCGCAAGAGGAAAGCTGAAGCTGCTAAAGCTCACAGGCAGAAGATCATGGCTCAGATGTCAGCCATGCAGAAGAACTTCATAGAGTCCAACAAGATGCTTTATGACAACGTGCCTGAGAGCTCGAGTCAAAGCGACACCGCTGCATCTGTCGACAGGTCACACTTCCTTCCGTCATCAGTGTTTTGTACTTACTATTTATTTATTTGTTCTTTTAGTCTTTCTCTCTTGCTTTTGCTTTTTGTTTTGTTTTTTACTTTCTTTTATACTTTCACAATTTCACAGATTTTTATTCTTTTGCATTTATTCATTATTATACTTTATTTATTTGTTGTTATTTATTCTTTTTATCTTCTCTTGTAATATAATTACTTCTTTCTTCTACTTCTTTTTTTCATTCTTCTCTTTTCTTTCATTTGCCACTTTTTTACTTTTAGCCTTGAAATTAATGTGGTCTTTCTTTCTTTCCTTTTGCTTCTTATCTTCACTCCTTTGCGTGTTGTTGATTTGTTTACCAATATACCAATTTGTTTCAGTTTTTCACTATCTCTTGTCCTTTTGTCTTTCTTTTTAGTTCCTTCCTTTTTTAGTTTTTTTGCTCATTCTTTTATTTTTTCAGTACTTCTTTCACTTTTACTTTTTTGTGTCTTTCACTTTCTTTCACACTTGCTTTCAGTTCATAGCATTTATACTTTGAATTTCTTTTTGGTTTTCTTTAGGTTTTTTTTTTTCATTCTTATTCCTAATTTATTTCACTGAGTCATCTTTTCTTTCCTTATTTCTCTTTTCTTTCTCTTTTTTTTTATTTCTCTCTTTTGTTAGTATTCTAATCTCTTGTTTGCTCTTTAGAACCTTTTACTTTTTTAAATTTTTATTATTACCAGTATTTCATTCTTTTTCTCTTTGGTCTCTCAAAAGCTGACTATCACAGTCATTTACAGTAATATAATTTCTGTGAACACCCTTCAAATGTCTGTATGTTGAAGTGAAGTCCACTCTGTGTGTGTGTGTGTGTGTGTGTGTGTGCAGCTTCAGGATGGATGTGGATGAGAGCAGGGTGGCTGTGGGTCCTCAGCAGGGCGTTTGTTCCTCAGACTGGGAGGCTCAGATCTGTATCCTGTGTCAGGAGGAGCAGGAGGTTCAGGCTCAGGCACCAGCCATGGTCCTCACAGCTTGTGTGCAAAGATCTACTGTTCTCACCCAGATCCGTGGAAAGACTCTCTCTCCTAAAGGTGAACGATGCCTTATGCTTTACCTATCAAGTATTGTGATGAGTGATGACGGGCAGGAAGTTTTGACACTAAGCATGTATGGATGTCTTGCATGTTATGATGCTTTATCATGATTCAAGCATAACCTACAAAAATTCTGCAAATGTGACGCTGAATCAGACGTTTTTTTCTCCTATTATTTTTTAATTTTTTTTAAACAGTAGGCTGCTATCCCCTGCTCATGCCCCCTGATCTGGCTGTGGGAACCCACACCGGCAGCTGTGGACATGTGATGCACGCCACCTGCTGGCAAAAGTCAGTTAATGCTTGAATTGGGGATCATTCAGGATGCCTTTATCAACTCAGCCTTTACATTTTGGTGTCTTTTGGCTGTGTGTAGGTACTTTGAAGCTGTGCAGAGCACCACTCGGAATCGGCTGCATGCAGATCTGATCATAGACCTGGAGAACGGCGAGTACATGTGTCCACTCTGCAAGTCCCTCTGTAACACGGTCATCCCTCTGATCCCTGTGGAGCCCAGCAAGCTTAACTAGTACGGCACCATTACTAAACCTTATTATCGTCCATTTCAGGTGCCTAAGATAAGTCAAATCTCTATATATTTTGTGTCTCCCTGTCAGTGAAAGCGCTGAGTTAGTTGGTCAGCATCTCACTCTGGAGCGCTGGATTCAGATCATGTCTTCTCGGATCAGAGGGCTGAAGGGAACATGGGAAACGGGTGAGAGTCAAAACTGATTTGTGCCTCCTGAGTGTTTTTCAGTGTCAAGATACTCTCTCTTTAATTCAGATTGATTTGTGTGTGTGTGATTTACAGACAGTAACACTGAGGAAGCGGCGGAGGAAGCAACGGCACTTTTTGATGACAGTCAAGCTGAATTCAGATCCATTCTTAGTTTTGGCGTTCAAGAGCCGTGAGTCTCTAAACAAACAAGTCTTTATTTAAGTTAATATAAAATTAATATTTAAAATATATGCTTTTGGTCCAGGTGTGAGCGATATACCAGATCACCCCAAATTATAGTGTATTTTATTTTTTTTAATTAAGTTTGCCACAATTCTAAGTTTTAACCGATTGGTAAACATATATATATTTTTTTACTCATTTAAAACATAATACAACTTAATATGCTTCCTTATTCTTTTATATATTTTAACATCTAATAGTCAGAATAAGCATGTTTGGATTTTTACATACATATTATGTTACACCGAAAGACAAACCCTTTAAAAGTGGACAATTTACTTAAATTTTAAGCGCTTTCTATAGTCATAGCCATTTGTACATTTCTTGTAATGTGGACATCTTATTATCTTTGACCCCATATATAGACAGACAGACTAAATCCAGAAGGACCATAGCAAATGTCAGCAGAGCTACAGTATTGGGAAGAGTTTTTGACACTTGTGTAGAACTGTTGTAATGGGAGCATTATTATTTCTAAATATGTTGTAAACTCTGCTTGTGATCAGGCCCAAGTTCTCTCGCAGTATCACCGAGATGTTGGGGGTCTGTGCGACCACAGTGCACAGGGTGGGACTGCAGACCGCTCCCAATGACCTGTGCCCGTACGTGCCTGTCATGTCCTGGAACACGTGTGCCTACACCATCCAGGCCATCGGTAATGCTCCCCTCTTTAGTTCACTTGAGGGTTTTGTCAGACACTCTTGTCTGTAGAGCACTTTAAAATGATGGATATGTTCACACAGTCAGTGTTGGGAAACATCACCCTTATTTACCAACGGGTGTCCCTCTCAAATTTTCTTGTGTATTTTGGTGCTGTGTGAAGCCGGTCTTGTAATTTTGTCACGTGCTGCCTCATCTGTTTTCTTTCTGTCTCTCTTTAGAGAATATGTTACAGGAAGAAGGGAAGCCTCTCTTTGGATCCCTCCAGAACAGACAGGTCTGACTCTACTGATATAGATCATGCTGCACGCCTTAATTGCAAGATTGTTTTCTAAATTGGATTTCTTCTTCAGCTTTCTGGACTCAAAGCGTTAGTGCAGTTTTCAGCTGCTCAGAGGCTGAAGAGCAGTCAAGCTGTCATACAGAAGCATTTTGCTGAAATGTTAGCAGGTATGTCACGCTTAGTAGAGGATGTTTGTTGGTTTTGGTCATGCAGCAATTTTCTCAATTCTCGGTCTCTTTCTAGTCCTGGTTCCTGCTCCTAGGGTAAAAAACACGCCATCAATATTAGAAGTGGACTTTTTTCATCTACTGGTGAGTGTCTGTCTTTTTTACTGGAGTTATTAAAATTTTTAGATGTGGTTTCATACATACATATACATGCGATATCATAATTTAGGCTAGTCAGAGTTAATCAAAATGTTTTAAGTATTTAACATAATTAGGTGTTTGTTTATGTATGATATGATTGAGATATATATATATATATATATATATAATGATATTTCTTATGTTTCTTATGTTCATCAAGGCTGCATTTATTTGATCAAAAAACAGAAACAAACTGTAATATTGTGAAATATTGTTTCAATTTAAAATAACTTTGTTTTCTGTGAGAATATATTTAATATTTTAAAATGTAATTTATTCCTGCGGTACAAAGATTAGTGTAACATGATCCTTCAGAAATCAATCTAATATGCTGATTTATTATCAGTGTTGAAAATATTTGGGCTGTTTGAGATTTTTTTGGAGCCTGTAAAACCTTTTTCAATAAATAAATCAATAAAAGGTTAAAAAAAGAATATCATTTATTTATATTGTTAGAAAACCTTTCTGTTTAAACTATATTTAAAAGGTTTTTGGTCTGTAAATGAAACTATTGATTTCTTTAAAAAATTTAAATGTACTAAGCATGTGTTAAATTAATAAAAAGCGACTTATATTTTGAATAAATGCTGTTCTTTTTAACTTGTTATTCATCAAAGAATCCTGAAAAAGTCACAGGTTTCAAAAAAATATTAAGCAGCTCAACTGTTTCCAACATTGATAATTATAATAATATAGATCAGCATATTCTGAAAGATCATGTGACACTTCAGACGGGAGTAACAGCTGAGTACATTATATTTTTAAGGACATATATATTTATATATTTATATCAAATAAATGCAGTTTTAATGAGCATTAGAAATTTCTTTTAAAAACATATATCCCCAGTTTCACAGACAGGGCTTAAGCCTAGTCCTAGACTAAAATGTAAATATAAGCGGTTTCGACTGATCTTAAAACATGTCTGTGTCTTTGTTTTGTTTTATCCTAATTAAACTTTGGCCTTATCCTGGTTTAGGCTAAGCCCTGTCTATGAAACCGGGCCTTAAAGTCTTACTGATCAAAACTTTTGAGCGTAGTTTGTGTGTATATACAGTACTTATGTATGCACGCGCACACTTACACACAACGTCTTCAAATAATTAAGTATGTGTTGTTCTGCTCAGGTGGGGCTGGTTCTGTCCATCCCAGTGCTGTATCAGGAAGAGGCTGTAGACCTGCAGCCTTCGGCAGTCAGCACAGCGTACAACCACCTCCACCTGCTGCACCTGCTCACTATGACACACATGCTGCAGATCTTGCTGGCCTCACACGGTAAACACACACGCCACCGGAGTCGGATACAAACACTAGAGTATGCCATTTTTATGCACAGCATTTATTTCCAGTAACATTGTGTGTAGATTGTGCTGTGATAGGGGGTCCGGGGGAGGGCGATGAGGCCCAGGCTGCTGCAGAGCTCTTTTCTATTGTGTCTCAACACACGGACAGGTGAGTTTATATGCGTGTCACATAGGGAAAGGCTCACTCTTTGTTTTCTCGCAGTCTCTCATCATCTCTCTCTTTCTCAGGTTGAGGGCTGGCGTGACAGGTTTCTGTGTAGAGGGTGTAAAGAGAGGTGTGCTTCCCTTCCTGCGCTGTGCTGCACTCTTCTTTAATTGCCTTACAGGAGTGCCCCCTCCAGAGGAGCTGTCTGGTACTGCAGGTCACTACACTTCATGTTATGTTTAACCCTCCGGGGTCTGGGGTCCCCAAAATCATGCCACACTGCTATGACTGCTATCACATAAAGAGGTTTTAATAAATAGATGGTTGTAGGGTTCAAATAACTAATAACGACTATCATGCAGGCTGTATAATGCCAAGTAAATGTGGGTTTAATTTTCCTTCATTGTACACATGCTACTGTGTTGATATAAATCCATGAGTTCTTAACCACAAATGTTTTTCTGTGCAGAATCACCTGAAAGTCAGCTGCATCTGTTGTGTAGTTACCTCTCTTTGCCCTCCAACCTGTTTCACCTGTTTCAAGACCACAGGGATGTTGTAACCCCCTTAATAAAGAGGTACAAATCAGATGCTCACAAGCTCTATATCTAAATATCTATAATATTAGCTGCAGTTGTGCTAATGAACTTTATAAACTGGTATAATTATAATAGTAGTAATAAAATATAAAACGTATAAACTAATAAATAAGAAACATAAAGATGACTGTATTGTTGTTGCTGTTTTGTTGTTTATTATTAACAGTATTAATGTCATTATCTTCTTGTTCCTGCTGTTTAATTGTTATTGTTTAGTTGTTATTAATAATAGGGGTTATTGTAAAAAAAATGTTTAATTATTTACATAGTTATTTAATATAAGTATTACTATTATATTTTTAAATATTATATCATAATAATAAAATGAAAACAACCATTACTAATACTGTTGTTTATCTATTTACATTATACTTTTTAAAATTAAAGTATTGTAATATTTACTTTGTTTATGACTAGTATATTATAGTAGCTGTTAATATTATATATATTATAAAATAGTAAACTATAATATTTTAAAGTTAATATTAAAAGTATTTATATTTAACAAAAACAACGACAAATGTATATATTTAATATCTTCCTCATCAATCACCTGTATATTTGGTTTTCAAATGTAATAATACATCATTTACAAATCAACACACAAAAAAAGCTGAAGCCATAGTATATTTTGAATAGAAGAAAAATAAATATATAAATATAAATAAATATTATATGTATACATAAAGCTACAATTGTACTTATATTAATCAATAAACAATTATTAATAACTTTATTATTAGTAGTAGGATATTTATTTTTATATTTATTTATATTTATTAGTATATAATAGGTAAATATATTGATTTATGTAATATATATGTTTATACATTTAAATACTTTCAAACTAAATACTGGGTGTTGTTTTTTTTGTTAATGTATTATGTATATATTATTTAAAATTAATATATACATAATACATAAACACAGTACACATACATATATTATGTAAAATAATAATAATTTTAAAGGCGATTTACTCATATGACAGGAATAAAATTTTCATTTAATATTAATCAATTTATTTTGTCTTTTATTATTAAGAACTTCCCTTTATCATGCTCAATCATGCTCTTTATCATGCATAAATGTACTAATTTTGAAGTAAAATATCCTAAAGAAAACAATAAACTACATGAGGTAGGGCTGGGCGATATATATCGAATGATATATCATGCGCATCTCGTCAGTAAAGTCGGTTCTTTGATTAGCGGCTTTACTGACGAGATGCGCTTAATATATCGCTTGATATACATCGCCCAGCCCTACCTCATGTAGTTTATTCTTTTCTTTAGGATATTTTACTTCAAAATTAGTACATTTATGCATCTATTCACTTTAGTTCTAAGCATAGCTGTGTTTCTGTATGGCAGGTGGTTTGAAAATACAGCCATATCCAAAGCCCTCAAAGGTGAAATGCAAATCATCAGGTTAGACGCCACCTCTCCTCTGTTTGATCATAATACTCACTTTTCTTATTAAACCAAAATAATTGAACTTCCCCACCTGTTGTTCAGGTATCCTCGTAAGAGAAACAGGCTAATAGATCTTCCAGAGGACTATAGTGTGTTGCTCAATCAAGCAAGTCACTTTAAGTAAGTCCTTCCATTAAAAGATTCATTGTGTGAATATTTTGTGCAGAATAATTGTACGTTTCCTGTAACTGTCTATCCTCTCCCGTAGATGCCCGAACTCCTCAGATGACGAGCGAAAGCACCCGACTCTGTGTCTTCTGTGCGGGGTCATGCTGTGTGCTCAGAGCCCCTGCTGTCAGCAGCAGCTGAACGGAGAGGAAGTGGGCGCGTGCACGGCTCACGCTGCCACCTGTGGGGCTGGAGTGGGAATGTTTCTCAGGTGAGAGGAAGACGAGAGAAAACCAGCTCAACCTCTGCCATTTGATATCACACACTTCCTTGCTGTATAGTAGTATTCATGAAACGGTAGGCAAAATGTAGCCGGATCACCAACTAGTGCGGCCAGTGTGGTCACATGACCGTGACATAATTACTTATCCAAATGAAGTAACTCATTAAGTACAGTAAGCCATATTAGACGCAGCTAATGTGTGTCTTATTCTACAAAAGACATCTTAATATAAATATATATTGATAGTAGGGCTATTGTTTGTGTCTTTCTGAGCAGGGTTCGAGAGTGTGAGATCGTCTTGATGGCCAGTAAGACACGGGGCAGTCCCTATCCAGCACCTTACCTTGACGACTATGGAGAAACAGACCCTCAGCTTGGGTAAAGTTGATTGTTGTGGATTTTTACACCAGCTCTTTGCAATAGAGTATGTTTGATTCAGTTTGGAGAGCCATTCTACATATTAGTTCCAATCAATAAATAGATAATACTGATTGTAAAATCCACCTATATATGTAATGTATTCAAATATTGCATTGCTCCATAAAAAAAGTAACTAATTGCACCTTTTTACTTATATACGTGCATGCATGTGTATTTATATATACACAGTACACGCATGATGTTTATTATGGACACATAAACCTTTATTTTGGATTAAATTAATTAATTCAAATTGAATCTACTTGCAACAATAACTGGTTTGTCAAAATAACGGTTCCTAATCATAATTCACATCCCAAAAATAATAACTCTGTAAAAATATAATTCTGATGATCATCATCAAGCATGCACTTTCAGTTTCTTCTGTATTAGCATTAATGCTAAGCTGTGTTTCTCTGTGCTTTGCTAGACGAGGGAACCCACTGCACCTGTGTCCAGAGCGCTACCGGAAGTTGCTTCACATGTGGCAGCAGCACTGTGTCCTGGAGGAAATCGCCCGCAGTCTGGAGGTCCTCAACGTCATGTTCCCCTTTGAGTGGCAGATGCTTTGAGCTCTGAAACGCGAGTAGCAAGCCTCGCCGACTGCAAGGAGTAATAAACTCCCTCACTTCTTATACTGCTGTCCGTGTTTTCCAGCAGCCAGTGCATTATGGGTACTCACTAAACAGATCCATAGAAGATATTAAAGAAGTGAATGTGTTCTCTCGACTCTTTATTTATTTAGCTTAGGTTGCAGATCTACGCTGCAGCTTTTTTTTTTCTTTTTGCTCAGTGGTGTTTTTGCATTTGATTTCAGGGTGTAAAGATTTATTGCAGGGCTTGTGTCTCTCCAAAACGCAAACTTTTTTCTTTCTATTTTTAACGTATGTGAAATGCTAGATCTCCCACCCCTCTGCTGGCTTTTTGCTCTTGCTTTCATCCGTGTGAGAAATTTATTCATGTCAATATAATATACCTATGTACTGCCCTCATCATAAAAAAAAAGTAAAAAATGTTTAGTGTTTCTGAGTAAAAAGCTGTTTTGCAAATTATGTTCTCAGGTGAATCACACAAAAACATGTCCGGGTCACATGCTACACCTGAATAAGTCATATTGTTCATAAAAATACAGTTTTCATTAACATTTTATGTTTTCTTTTCAAATTCACATTATTATTATTATTACTAGAGTAAAACTACTATTATAATTTTTTTAAGTCATCATGAAAGCCAAAAAAACAACAAATTAATATAATAACATAAATAAATAATACAATGCATGTATTAAAAAAAAAAACTCATAGTGACGATGAGATTAGTCGCAATGCAAATTATTAATATTTCTAATAATAAGTATCATTTCATGTAAGCTAATTTGTTGAAATATGACCCAGGCATATTCTTGACAGGTTTCATGAGATTCACTCATGCTATGGATTTCACATGAACATGTAAATATAAAAAAATGTATAATTAGATGATGCTATTTTACTATAAGAACGCAGCTGTGATGTAAATTAAGATACAAAATGTTAATCACATAATCAAATGCAGCTATGTTAATTCAATAATACTCCGCTTGTCAATATGTACTAATTCAAACACAAGTGCTTTTCTTGAGCGACAGTCCAAGTCCAGATTTCATTTTAATTAGTTTTATTCATGATCTGGTTCAAGATGTAAGAGCTTTTAATTTTGTCTTGGCTTCAAACATCTTATGTACATGAAATAAACTTCTGAGAGATGCACTATCCTGATGGATCTCTGCCACCTCACGTTCTGCAGTCCTGGTTAATCACTGTATTCATCAATTATCTGTACGTGATTATTTATTCAGCTTTTGAAATCATTTATATAATTTCCTAGCTATTGATGGGTGTTTCTGTCAGATATTAAAAACACAAATGAGATGCTTTTCCTGTGTATGTTTTCTTGTTTCTGTGCGCTGAACGCTGAAAAGAATCACTTTAATTAAATTAAAGTTCAATTTAAATTCAAATTTAATATACCAATTCTGATCAGTATATTAAAATGATGGGTCGTGACGCTGGAGACTGGAGTAATGGCTGCTGAATATGTGCTCATATATATATATACATATACATATATATAATATTCTTTATTGGCAGTGATTCAATGAACTTCAGTACACTTGAACCAACATTTAAAGCTCTTTAATTATATATTAATTTAATTTACATGTTGCATAAATGTTATTACATATTCATGATATATTTTAGCAATAGGTGTCCTTTGTAAAAAAAAATGTTAATGAAAATTACATCTTTGGAAAATGTGCTTTAGAGGCTGTTGTTATCATGTTTTCACCAGTGATTACAATACCTGGCTTCAGGCACGAGACCAAGGCATGAAATAAGAATGTTTGGTGGCTCATAAGCTGACAGCTTGATTTAATGGAAATATTGAGAGAGAGAGCAACTGTTTGTCTCTTAAAGCGATTTTGGTGCCCTCTACAGTATGATGTCGTATATATGGCCTACCACTGTCGTAACTATGGTGAAAATCTGCACACACACGTGGATTCGTTTGCTGCCATAAAGCACATCTTTACAATAAAGAAAATTTTGTAATTCGTGCTCGTTAAACAAACTCGCACTCTTCCAGAACAGACGTAACGGGGGATATAGGAAAGAAATAGAAGCTCTTCACCTTATTAGAAGTCAGTGCAGCCAGTAAAAAAAAAAAGCATACAGTTGCTTTAATTACTAATAAAAAACCTTCAGTAAACAGTAAAGCTCTAAAAAAATCCAGTGATACTCTTAAGTAATCTCACTACTCACACAATAATCTCTAAAACACAAAATAATTAAGTGGTTGTATTCTTAACGAGAGGCAATTTATAAATTTTAAGACTCTGAAGGCCCCGTGATGCTTTGCCTTGTGTGTTGAAACAGTACTTGGTTACGTTCTTATGTTAAAATTACAATAGACCTCAAGTATGTCTTATGTTGTAATATCACTCCGTTCTTGCTTTACAGTGCCATCTCAATTTGTACTGAATTATTTTCAGCATTTTAAGTCATACAGCATCAGAATGCAAACCTTATTTCTGAAGACCTAACTGGCCGCTGGAAGAGGCTTTGGAGGCACGTTGTCTGGACCGTAGTGTGCTGTACTTGGTTTGTCAATGTTTGGATCTTCATTGCTTGATATGTTGATCTGATTGAACTTGCCCAGGTGTTTGATGATGTTGAAATTAGAGCGAGCTGTCTCCACAAAACTGTTCTCCAGGAGCCACCCGTCTGACTCACTCTCAGGGTCCCCCTGCCGCAGCACGTTTTCCAGAGACGTTTGGAGGTAACGGACCCCCGTTAACACAGAGAGCTGTCAGTAAAGAAAATGATCCTTATTCATGAGGTAGTTTTCACTGGTAGCAAAAAGATTTGGTCCAGACATTATGGGACAAAATTGACCCTTCACATCACTCTTTGTAAAGCAGTCATGTGTTTTACATAGGATGCTGAGGGATTGGATTCAATGGTGCATACAGCAGATTATAAAGTGAGTGTGCAATCCCAAAATAAGATTAGGTCACACAACCAGAGCAGATTTTTAGAAAGAACGTGAGTTGCCCTTTTCTTTTTATTAGTGTAAGCTTTAGAATTGCTAAAACACTGTTTCAGACAAAATTGGGTCAGTATATTTTATTTCTCTGCTAGCAACAAAGAACAAAAAATGTCAAGCAGCTGTAAATGTGACCTTGGACCACAACAGCAGTCATAAGTTGGGTAGCAATGTCCACTGTGACATCAGTGGATCAATTTTAGCTTTGCGAAGCTAGGACACATTTTAGACAGTATCACAACGAATCACATATGCACACTTTACCGTATTTGACATAATCAGCCTTGTTTACATCTGGAGGAAAGCATGCACATACAGTGGTTACGGAAAGTATTTAGACCCCCTTAAATTTTTCACTCTTTGTTATATTGCAGCCATTTGCTAAAATCATTTGTTCATTTTTTTCCCCCCCATTAATGTACACACAGCACCCCATATTGACAGAGAAACACAGAATTGTTGACATTTTTGATTAGTATTTAGTAAAAGCACCCTTTTGATTTAATACAGAAGAATTAAGGCCAACAAGTTCTATCTTGGTCTCATCAGACCAGAGAATCTTATTTCTTACCAGTCCGGTGTTTCTTAGCAAACTCCCGACTGCATCTCTGGAGCTCAGTCACAGTGATCTTTGGGTTCTTCTTTACCTCTCTCACCAAAGCTCTTCTCCCCCGATAGCTCAGTTTGGCCGGACGACCAGCTCTAGGAAGGGTTCTGGTCGTCCCAAACCTCTTCATTTAAGGATATGGAGGCCACTGTGCTCTTAGGAACCTTAAGTGCAGCAGAATTAGTTTTGTACCCTTGACCAGATCTGTGCCTTGCCACAATTCTGTCTCTGAGCTCTTCTGGCAGTTCCTTTGACCTCATGATTCTCATTTGCTCTGACATGCATGAGCTTTAAGGTCTTATATAGACAGGTGTGTGGCTTTCCTAATAAAGTCCAATCAGTCTAATCAAACAAAGCTGGACTCAAATGAAGGCATGCGTAGAACCATGATATTTCAGTTTTGTTTTGTAGTTTTTTGATGATAAATCTGCAAAAATGTCAACAATTCTGTGTTTTACTGTAAATATGGTGTGCTGTGTGTACATTAATGAGGAAAACAATTAACTTAAATGATTTTAGCAAATGGCTGCAATGAGTAAATTTTGTTATTTTTACTTTCTTTGCACAAAAAAAGTATTCTCGTAGCGTCGCAAAACTGAAGTTGATCCATGATGTCACATGGACTGTTTTACCGATGTTTTTACCACATTTCTGGACCTGGATCATTTTAGTTGGATTGCTGTCTATGACTCTCCAATGGCTCTCTGATATAATCAAAAATATCTTAATATGGGTTTGGAATGGCGTGAGGGAGTAATTCATGACAGAATTTTCATTTTGGGGTAAACTAACCCTTTAAAACAAGATCATGTTCCATGAAGATATTTGGTCAATTTTCTGTCATAAATATATCAAAACTTTTTTTTGATAATTTGATTTCAGATTTTAAAAATAGTTTAAAATACATTTCGGCCAAAATTGTCCTTTCCTAACAAACCATACTTGTCACGCTACTGCACGCTCTCAGTCTCCTGAGTACTAACCAGCTGCACCTGAATCCAATCAGACACTGCATTTAAGCCAAACACTCCAGTAGCTTGACGGCTGAGATTGATGTAACAACCCTCTACACTTACCTCTTGTTCTTACCTCTATGACCACGCTTCCATTGACTATAGTTACCACTGTATCCTACAAAGGAAACTTACTCTGTTTGTGTGTTTGCTTCTCTGCCAATCTGCTGAACGATCACGACCGAGTGTGAATCTCACCGCAAGCCTACCTGCTACTCACTGGCTAGAATCTACACAGCGCTGAAGTGTTTGGATTTCGCCAACCTCACGTGAGCTATCAAATCACACTTACCTGTGTACTCATCTCGTGCAGCCCCACCAGTTGCCTACTGAGAGGAGCAAGATCGCGTTTATCATGACATTACTCACCGGGAGAGCACTGCAATGGGCCGAGGCACTCTGGGCAGGAGAAAGCACTCATCTAGCATCATATGACAACTTTCGATCACATTTTCTGGAAGTTTTTGGTCATGATCCCTCACCCGTATCTGTACAAGAGGATTTACTACAGTTAAACCAAGGTAAACTCCCCATACACTAATACATTTTGAAATTCCGCACTTTGGCAGCCACCAGCGGCTGGAACAATCCCGCACTACTGGCAGTATTTCGGTGAGGATTGAGAAGTGACATCCGTGATCATATGGCTATTTATGATGATTCTGTTGACTTAGAGGCTTTCCTACGTAAGGTGACCATCGTGGCTAAGCATCTCGCTCTCCATTCTCATCTCCAAGATCCTGTTTCTCACAGTCTGGACAATGCTGGAATTGAACCCATGCAAACCGATACCTACTGTTTACCTGAGCGTGAGAGAAAACGGAGGCGTGATGAAGGAAGGTGCTTTTACTGTGGAGGGTCTAACCATCTCCAACGGAATTGTCCAATTCGTCCTGGGTCAAAAATGGTGAGTGCGGATTTCCTCAAACCTTCCACCAAATCAAATACCTTTGATTCCTGTGAATTTACCAAGTTAAGTAATTTACCAAGATCAAGATTATTTTGTTAATGCTTTGATTGACTCCGGGGCAGCAGGTAATTTCATCTCATCGAAATGCTTAGACCGTATCCAAGTTACCTGTAAGAGAAATACCACCATTTACCATTTAACTACCATTCAGGGGACATTACTGGATAAAAAAACCTATTAATCTTTGTACATCTCCTGTGACTCTTCAAATAGGACGCCTTCACCAAGAAACCATCTCTCTACTGGTACTTCGTAACGCCGCTGTGGATGTAGTGCTGGGACGGCCTTGGCTAATTCAACACCATCGTAACATCAACTGGGAGTCAGGAGAAATACTAAGATGGAGCTCAGACTGTCAAAGAGAATGTCTAATACCGTGCCTTAAACCATGCTTACCTGAATTAAGTTGCTATTCTACCTCTGTTGAAAGTCCCGAAACCACCACTGTCACAGAAATACCATCTGAATATCACGAGTATATGGATGTATTTAGTAAATGTGCGGCCACACGTCTACCTCCCCATCGCCACTGGGACTGTGCCATCGACTTGATCCCGGATGCCAAGCTTCCTAAAGGCCATATATACCCCCTCTCACTCCCTGAAACTCAGGCCATGAAAGATTATGTCCAGGAAGCCCTTAAACAGGGATTTATCAGTCCGTCCACTTTTGTACCATTTGTACTCAAGTAATCGACGCCATTCACACTTCCCCTGGAACAGGACATCCTGGTACTAGGAGAACTATACAACTAGTGACTCAATGCTTTTGGTGGCCCAACCTAATACAAGATGGTGCATCCCTTGATCTGCGCCATAGTAAATACTCCACGAAAATGACCTGCTGGAAAACTTCTACCACGCCACCCTTGGACACACATAGGCATTGACTTTGCCACCGATCTACCTCCCTCAGAGGGCTTCACCACCTTTCTAGTCGTGATAGACTGATTTTCGAAGGGATGCAAACTCGTACCCCTGTCTGGAGTGCCCACTGCATTTGAAACCGCTCAAGCCTTATTCCACCACACCTTTCGACACTTTGGTTTACCAGAGGATATAGTGTCAGATCGTGGGCCACAGTTCACATCAAGGGTCTGGCGAGAATTCTTCAGGGTACAGGGCATCTCCATAAGTCTATCGTCAGGCTACCACCCACAAACCAACGGACAAACTGAGCGCAAAATTCAAGAAATAAGCAGATATCGAAGAACCTATTGCCATGACCACCAGGACAATTGGGCTTAATACAGAATATGCACAACTCGTTGAGGCAGGAATCCACTGGATTAACACCTTTCCAATGCTTCCTAGGTTTTCAACCACCTATATTCCCATGGACTGAAAAACCATCTCCTATACCTGCAATAGATCATTGGTTCAGGACCAGCGAACAAATTTGGGATTCAGCTCATGTTCATCTTCGATGCGCCATCCGCCGTCACAAAGCCAGTGCTGATGCTCGTCGGTCAGAACCACCACAGTTCCAACCTGAGGAGAAAGTTTGGCTGTCCACAAGAGACATAAAGTTACGACTACCATGCAAGAAGTTAAGTCCAGATCGAGGTAACAACCCTCTACACTTACCTCTTGTTCTTACCTCTATGACCACGCTTCCATTGACTAGAGTTACCACTGTATCCTACAAAGGAAACTTACTCTGTTTGTGTGTTTGCTTCTCTGCCAATCTGCTGAAAGATCACGACCAAGTGTGAATCTCACCGCAAGCCTACCTGCTACTCACTGGCTAGAACCCACGCAGCGCTGAAGTGTTTTATTTCGCCAACCTCACGTGAGCTATCAAATCACACTTACCTGTGTACTCCCCTCGTTGCACTTACCTGTCTCCACAGAACACAGCTCGTACTCCGCAACCCAAATCCTCCATCTCAATAGAAAGACATCAAGACCTCTGAGAGCGATCCTGAGATCGCTGTGTATTGACTGGAGGAAAGTCACACGAGCCAGAGAGCGCACTCACCTGATGAACGGTCTTCTCATTGGACTTATCATTGCTTTAATAAAACTTTGTTTCACCTTTATCCTCATTGTCCCGACTCCTTCCTGGCTGTGCGTTACAATACTTCAATGGAAAACTACTTGGTTTTCAAAATAATTTATTTGTGAGCTATACCTGATGCCCTATTGCACCTTAATTTTATCCGTACACTCATTCTGTGAAGTGTTTTAATATTACTGCCTGCTGTATTAACCTTTTATGGGTATATACAGTATATTAAAATGCTACTTCTTTCATATTTTCATGTTCAGGGCAAGAAGTATGCTAATATGCTGAGCAGTTAAGGAATTAATTTACCATTATATGTAATATGTCCAGTATAATATAATTTAATTTAAGAAATCCATGGTTATATTTACATGTTTAGAACATCATATAGCATAAAAAAAATGTATAGGTTCCCTTTCAGTCGGTCACTTCGTTACATCGGTGACCGACGAATAGGAATCTTGCTTCGAGATGCCAAAACAACTCTGCGTGTATGTAAACACGTTAATGAATTTCATTGGCATAAACTGATTAGAATCAGCTGAACCCAATCGCGGCGCGAGTATGTAAGTAGGTCAGCCGATCCAGCGTTTATTAGCTTTTCACTTCAGAGCCGAGCAGTTCATGCAAACGTTCTTGAAGCCATTCTACTCTGTGAACGACGGAGAAAGGCTGGTGTTACGGCGTTGCAGCGATGGTGGTAGCAGTCGCGTGGCGGTGACATTTGTATTGCAATATCTGCATTTGTTTACCGAGCGGCCATTCCACAAAAGAGCAAAGCTAAAAGAGTACTCACGAGTGGTACTTCTTTTTTAAGAAGCTCATTTTACGGAAGGATGTCCGACCATCCGTGTGTTGTTGGATGTGGCCGTTGCCTGGCGCCAGCGGACAGTCACGAATGCTGTCTAATATTCCTGGGCATTGAGCATGCTAGAGCAGCGTTGTGGATGATTCATGTTCGTCTTGTGGGAAGATGACCATCTCGGAATTGCGGACATGGCTCAATTACATAGCCAGTGGGGAAGTCCCTATTCCTCTTCTGCGTTCCGGGGCTTGCGCTGGCAGTGTCCGCGGAGCTTCCGGTTCCGGGGGAGAGAGGGCAGGCCTGACAGTGACAGTTAGGAACTCTCCTTGGAGAGCGCCTCTTGTCACCTGCACTCCGACACTGTTGGAGTCTCCATTGGGGCAGTCCGGTCAACCGGAAACAGTGCCGGAAGTTACCTTTGGAGCTCCCCCTGATGACCAGATGTCTGTCACAGCATCGGGAGGACAGTACGGCTTGGGAGATGAGGCATCCGCTTCTGGAGCGGCGTCCGATGGGCGCTCAGCCATTCCGGAAACTGATCCCGAGTTGGTTCCTATGCTTGCCTGGGCCGCTAAGGGGTTCGGATTGAGTGGAACCCTCCACAACGTCCTGAACCCTCAAGGCTGGATGATTGGTATTTGGGTGTGGCTCGTGCTGGCGCGCAGGACCCACTCCATTACCTTTCTTCCCGGATGTGCATGATGAGCTGACTCAATCGTGGAAGGCAACTTTCACTGCCAGGAAGCGGTCGAGCGGCTCATCCTCCTCCACCACCCTTGATGGTGGCGCAGCTAGGGGCTACATGGGGGCCCCCCAGGTTAAGAGGTCTGTTGCGATGTAACTGTGTCCGCAGGCTTCTACTTCCTGGCAGGGTAACCCGTCGCCTCCCTACCGGGCCTGTAAGCACTCGTCAGCCCTGGTTGATGATACTTATAAAGCTTGTGGAGATGCTGCATCCTCCATACATGTTATGGTGTTGTTGCAGGTCCATCAGGCCAAGGAACTGAAGGCTCTGCACGAGGATGGCCATGACTCAGAAGTTCTCTCCGAGCTTCGTGACGAAGGTTATGGCGCGTGCCCTGAGTCATGCAATGTCCACTATTGTGGGATAGGCGACCCAGGGATGGAAGAAGTTGCTCTTCAGGAGAGGTTGACACCACTCCCTCCTCCTGAGGAGGGCCGATGGAGATCTCTTCGTCTGCTCGCAGACAGCCACTAACCTCAGGGCTAGTGGTACCCAAAACCTCGACAAAAGAGCAAAATTCTTCCTCCCTGGGTCCCCTGAGGGGACGAGGTGCTGTGGACAGGCCTATGAAAGAGCTTTTGTTACGCACTCATCCTCCTCTCATTTCAGGCAGAAGTCAGAGCGTAGGGAGGACGAACCAACGGACTTCCAGCCTAACTTCTGCCAGGACGCAGGTAACACACACACATACACATGCAGGCCTCCCTCCGAACCGGCTCAGAGATGCTCGGACAGGACCCCTGCGTCCCCCCTAGCTGCCTCACCACCGGCACCCCGGTGGTCCCGATGGTGCCTCTTGCTCGGTTCTTAGATGCCTGGACAGGGCTCAGACCTTCTCGATGGCTCATCCGGAGTATCCGGCTCGGTTATGCGATTCAGTTCGCCCGGCGTCCTCCCAGGTTCAGGGGTGTTCGCTTCACGATGGTGAATGCAGACAATGCCCCTGTCCTGCAAGCAGAAATTGCTACTCTTCTAAAGAAGAATACAATAGAGCCGGTCCCTCCTACCGATATGAGGACAGGGTTTTACAGCCCATATTTCATAGTGCCCAAGAAAGGTGGTGGGTTACGGCCGATCCTGGATCTGCGAGTCTTGAATCGAGCTCTTCACAGACTTCGGTTCAAGATGGTGACCCCCGAAATTTTCGAATGATCGACACATGCCATTCCTGAGATTCGCGTTCGAAGGTCAGACATATCAGTACCGCGTCCTGCCCTTATGGCTCTCCCTGTTGCCCCATGTGTTCACCAAAGTGGCCGAGGCAGCCCTGACTCCTCTCAAGGAGAAAGGGGTTCGTATCCTCAACTACCTCAACGACTGGCTGATACTAGCACAGTCCAGAGCTCAGTTGTGCGAACACAGGGACTTGGTGTTACATCACCTCAGCCTGTGGGGCGTTCGGGTCAACTGGGAAAAGAGTAGTCCAGTGCAGAGGATCCCTTTTCTCGGTATGGAGTTGGACTCGGTCGCCCAGACAGCGCGCCTCACAGCGTAACGTGCTCAGTCTTTGCTGACCTGCTTGAATATGTTCAAGATCAGGAAGGTGGTTCCACTGAAACAATTTTAGAGGCTCCTGGGGCATTTGGCAGCAGCTACAGCGGTTGTCCCGTTACGGCTGCTCCATTTGAGACCGCTTCAGCATTTGCTTAACGATCGAGTCCCGAGGTGGGTGTGGAAGCGTGGCTCGCTGAGGGTTCAAGTGACTCCGGCTTGTCGCCTTGCCTTTTCCCCGTGGTCAGACCTAAAGTTTCTTCGGGTAGGAGTGCCCTTGGAACAGGTCTCCAGGCATGCTGTGGTATTCACGGATGCTTTCACCACAGGGTGGGGTGCCACGTACAACGGGCATGCATTCTCAGGGATTTGGACAGAACCTCATCTGCATTGGCACATAAATTGCCTCGAGTTGCTAGCAGTTCGTCTAGCCCTGAGTCGTCTCAAAGAGCACTTACAGGGCTGTCACGTTCTGGTCCGAACGGACAACACATCGACCGTTGCATACATCAACCATCAAGGTGGTCTACGTTCCTGTCGCATGTCGCAGCTCGCCCGCCACCTCCACCTATGGAGTCAGAAGCATCTGAGGTTGCTTCGCGCCATTTATATTCCAGGTGTGTACAACCAGACAGCCGATGAGCTGTCTCGAGCCCAAGCGCTCCCTGGAGAATGGAGACTCAATCCCCTGACGGTTCAGTTAATATGGGAGCAGTTCTGCGCGGCACAGGTAGACATGTTTGCCTCCCCAGAAACCTCTCATTGACAGTTGTTTTATGCTCTGATAAAGGGAACCTGTCCCCTCAGTGTATGCGCTCACTCAACTAGAACACGTTCGCTAGATTTTATAGCCTTCGTGTTGAACCAATTTCTTCCCGTGTTCTCACCTCTAACAGAACTGAAGAGCCAGAGTTGGACCTGTTCGGTCGGCTTGGTATCCTTCTCCAGTAATCCTTCAGTAGACACTGTTAGTCCTCCGATCCCCTTGGCAGTCGGATGTTGCGGAGCATCTGACGCCAGGCCCTCAAGGTGATGTATCCTTGAAAACCGCTAGAGGGCTGGGATTCCCTGAGTGTAACCCTGAGCGTCTCAGGTGGCATAGGTAAGAACTACCTTCCCCAGTTCTGAGAGTACAATCTCTTCCTATATTCCATATGCATTGAATCCATTCATTATATATGTAAGATCTGTCTTACTCTTCCAAGAGAAATGACTTTCCGCACATCCTACTCGGACGTCCCAGTGTCCAGTTACTCATAGTGTGGTACTGGTCCATGTGCAGAGTCGGCCTTCCTACAGACCAAACACAGGGGGTTGGTGACTCTCACATGGGGCTGGAAGGGACAGTCTCTATGGCGCTTTGGT
>JAUCMU010000033.1:16008346-16025832 GCA_032275025.1 Enteromius treurensis
AAATGTGTTTTTTTTTTTTTTTTTTTTTTTTTTAACATGCAACTTCTGTTTTCTGGGGGGGTTGTTGTTGTTGTTTTTTTACAACCCTCAGCAAAATATGTGTGTGACATAAGTGTGAACAGTGAAGTTGGTTTTACCCTTGACCATAGACATAGATCATATTTGACGAATGCCACAAAGCCAAAAATGCAACATCCACAAAGATGGGCAAAGCCGTGCTGGATCTGCAGAACAAGTTGCCGTTGGCCAGAGTGGTATACGCCAGTGCCACAGGTGCCTCAGAGCCAAAGAACATGATCTACATGAGCCGTCTGGGGATCTGGGGAGAGGGAACGCCCTTCAGGACCTTTGACGACTTCCTCCACACCATTGAGAAGAGGTTTGTAGAGGAGCACGAACTTGTTAGCTGGCGAGTATGAAAACAGTCCTTTTGAATGTGTTCTTCACTGATAGGGGCGTGGGGGCCATGGAGATTGTCGCCATGGATATGAAGGTCAGTGGGATGTACATCGCACGCCAACTCAGCTTCTCAGGAGTCTCCTTCCGCATCGAAGAGATCAGCCTGGACGATGATTTCAAACTTGTGTACAACAAAGCTGCTAAACTTGTGAGTTATGAGAAGAATCCCAGAAATCCGAGCCTGTCTTCTTACTTTCATTTTAAATGATTTACTGTATGCCTCTTTCAAGCTTTGTAATGGCAGTGAATGGGTGCTGGGATTTTGAAGCCCAAAAAAGTGCATACATCCTTCATTTAAAAATGCTCCACACAGCTCCAGGGGTTAATAAAGGCCTTCTGAAGTGATGTGTTTGTGTAAGAGGAAGCTAAAGATGTTTCTATTCACTGACTATTTTACCCTGAAATTATACATTTACAGCAGAGGGGGTTTTCAATGAATAATGACTAAAGTTTAGTCTGTTTGCCACACAAAGTGGCTTCAGAGTACAGTGCGATACTAATATTAACCATTATTGCAATACTTTAAAGGTGCATTCTGGTCATTCAACCCCCATTCACATTTAGTATATGAAATAGAGTGACCAGGACGTATATGTTTGGTGACTAAATGATGACCAAATGGTCCTTTTTGGGTGAACTGTCCTTTTAAATAAAGTAAAACAACACTAAATCGTTTACTAATACTAGATGTTACTAGTTAGTGCCTGTCTGACAGCATGTTCATTCACTGTGTGGGGATTATCCATCCGGGGATTATCCTTAGTAACGTTACTGGCTTAAATAATTGGGGGTTTTTTATCTTAATGGTTTAAAAATAATAATTAGTAAAGTTGCATGTGTGTGCGAGAGTAATTTGAAGGCCAAGTGCCACCATTGTCGTGTTTTTGGAGATAATGTTGAAGTATTCTAGTTATTTTTTTCCTCCTGTGGTATCGAGTAGTGTACTTGATTTTTGGTAACCATGACATCCCTACTGTGTACGCATATCTGACACCTAAATCTGTTATCTCGTTTGCAGTGGGCGGAAGCTTTGGCTGAGTTCATGCAGGCCGCTGACGAGCTCTGCATGAGTTCCAGGAAGTCCCTGTGGGGTCAGTTTTGGTCGTCCCACCAGCGTTTTTTTAAATACCTTTGCATCGCCGCCAAGGTTCGCTGCCTGGTGAAACTGGCCAAAAAGGAGCTGGAAGCAGGGAAGGTCAGTGGGAGCAGTGACCCTGAACTTTCTCTAACAATTATTTGTGTCGCTGTAGGCATTTTACACATGTTTTCTTCTTCTCTCTGTAGTGTGTCGTGATAGGGCTGCAGTCGACAGGTGAGGCTCGAACCAGAGAAGTCCTTGACGAAAATGACGGACACCTGGACAGATTTGTCTCTGCTGCCGAGTAAGCCGATTTTGGGCACCTTTCTGAAATATATGGACCCCTAACGACTGCTTCTTTCCAGAGTAGTTGCTCTTGCAGTTTCACAATGATAGTAAGGTTTCTCAATATGTGTTACTGTGGTCATCTCACTGGCCGTGCATCATTCTGAAACCCAGTGTCATCTGATAGTAACCACATCCTAAAGGCATTACACAAAAAACACTTTTTTACACAATTATGCTTGTTCCTCAGGGGTGTGTTTCAGTCGCTGGTCTTCAAACACTTTCCATCAGAGAAGCAGAGGAGAGAAAAAGCAGCAGGGAACAAGAGGAAACGTGAGTGTTGTCGCGCTTTAGTATCGCTATCCTTACATTGCCAATTTTCATTTTTATTCTTAAGGTTTAATCGATCGTTCCCACGCAGGTAAGCCACGTGGACGGCAGCCCAAGCAACCCCGACACGGCACTGATGTAGGGGGAGTGATCAACATCAGCGACGAGAGCAGCACTGAGTCTGACGTCTTGGATAGCGACTCCAACTCCTCGCCAGACTCCATCCAAGACAACAGCGATGATGTCATCTTTGTTGACCAAACCAGCTACCAGAACGGTACGTTGACTGCGCATTTTATAGTGCGACACATGTTATCTCCACGCATCCTGATAGGACTTTCAAACATTATTCGAAGATTCATCAAAGTAAAAAATAAAAAATCCATTATCAGTGACGCACGAAGCGACGATGTGACGTTGTTTTTAGTGTTTTTGTTAGCCTATTCAGTACCCATTAGATGCTGCATCGTTCAAAGTATTGTGGAAAAAGCAAATAATAATGCGGAAAAGATGTTTGTTTATGAACAAACCGAAACCAAGTTGTTCACACAAACCGCATACTAGGGTTGGGTGGATAGACGATGCCATCACGATGCTTAGCCGGCATCGCGATCCTCCTCCCCGCCGCAGCAGCAGCAACCAGCTCGCGAAAAACACACTTAATCAATGGCAGCAAATATATGCCATTAATAAGCGAGCGCACCACTGATGCTGGCGAGCGCTGTAATTAATTACCGCGAGAGGAAAACAGATGCGAAGAAACGGGGCCACAAGCTCATTTCAAACCCTTGATGTGTCATCCGCGCAATTCAAGCACTCATGCACGATCACTCCTGCGCTCAATCCTTTCTCACCTGCTCGCGCGAACACTGTTTTGTCAGTCGTGGGGCGGGGCTTGGTGTTTTAGTAACAACTAACCCCCCCCACACACACACACACGTGCCGCCTATAGCCATGACGATATCGTCGTCCATCGCGATGTTTCACATTAGACATTGTACGATGCCAAATTAGTAATATTTTGCTCTATGTGCCCTCACCTCCTTATTTGAAATTCGAATTTAGCTTTTAAGCCACTTTGACAGCCCCACATACCGATGATTTTCACTTACAGCACTTTTGTGGTTTGCAAAAGCAATTGATCTTCGCTTTCATCCTTCCTTAGCACGGTTAGAGGAGAAGAAACAAGGACTCCTCCACAAGATCGCCGAGCTGGGAAAAGAACTACCTCTTAACACACTGGATGAGCTCATTGATAAATTTGGAGGTCCAGAGCAAGTATCAGAGGTCATTATTTATGCATTCATATTCCTATACAAAGCTTCACCTGTGTACCAAGCTTGTGTCCGAGCGCTAAACATTCTTTTTGTCTAGATGACGGGACGTAAAGGCCGAGTAGTGCGCCGACCGGACGGCAGCGTCCGCTACGAATCCCGCGCTGAGCAGAGCCACACTATCGACCAAATCAACATCAAAGAGAAAGATCGCTTCATGAATGGAGAGAAGGTAGATTTCAGAAAAGGAAATCTCCCAATCATTCCTTTGATGCATCCAGTAAAACTTTCGTGTACTCCCTTCAGTTGGTAGCCATCATATCAGAAGCGGCCAGTTCTGGGATCTCACTTCAGGCTGACAGAAGGGTGAAGAATCAGCGGCGCAGGGTTCACATGACCCTGGAGCTGCCTTGGAGTGCAGACAGGGCCATACAGCAGTTTGGTGAGTAGGCAGCGTTACCTCATGTCTACTTATTAAGTTTGAGGCCTTGCACTAGTTATTTTGTCTACATTAAGTGGGACAGCTCCGGGCTAGATCACTAGTGGTTAGACTATCAACACCCGAACATAGCGTCACTAATTTAACCTGCATCACCCAGCCACAACCTCTGTCATCAAAGCTCGATTCCCATAAAGAGTGTCACTGCACCACAACGACTAGCTGACAACACTTTCTGTTCTTCAGGTCGCACTCATCGTTCCAATCAGGTCACGGCACCAGAGTACATTTTCCTGATCTCAGAGCTGGCAGGCGAGCGACGGTTTGCATCCATCGTGGCAAAGAGGCTGGAGAGTCTGGTGCGTCCCTGACATGCTTACTCTTACCACCAAAAAAAACTCCTCGCTCCACTTCCGCTCCGTACTTCTCACAAATAGAAACCTTGTGTTCAATTCACTACTTAGGTCCTGACATTTTTTAACCTGACATGTTTGCTTTTCACAGGGAGCCCTGACTCACGGTGACAGGAGGGCCACAGAGTCTAGAGACCTCAGCAAGTACAACTTTGAAAATAAAGTGAGTAACTGATATAGAACAGCGACACTGCTAAAAAAAATCCAGGACTAACCCGTGGTCTGTTTTTCTTAGTATGGCACCAAAGCTCTAGATAAGGTAACCAAAGCCATCTCTGGTCAGATCGAAAGCAAGGTACAGCCTCCAAAGGGCTATCCTGGCGGTGATGCCATGTTCTTCAAAGGTAAACAAGTTTTTTTTTTTGCATCACTCTATTCACATGTGGATCAGACAGAACCATGATCTCACCAATGCCTTGCAATCTTAGACATGAAGCACGGTATGAAGGACGTAGGCATGCTGTGCACTCAGTCACGCTTGGGTATCAACACTGAAAAAGGTAAGGCATTGCATTTGTTTTGTGCGTAACTGACACATTTCCTCACAAGCGTACGCATATATCAACACATCACGTGACTCCTCGTTGTTTTAGACTGCAGTATCACCAAGTTCCTCAACCGGATACTGGGCTTGGAGGTGCACAAACAGAACTCCCTCTTCCAGTACTTCACGGACAATTTCGACTACTTGATCGAAAAGGACAAGAAAGATGGCAAATATGATATGGGAATACTGGGTAAGAAGCACTTCTTCTCTTGGTTATGGTACTTTAAAGTTGGATTGATCTGCCTAGGTGACAGCCAAGTATCTGCTTTCTCTTCAGATCTGGCTCCAGGCAATGATCAGATTTATGAAGAAACACAGGAGAAGTTTCTAACGGCGGGAAATCCTCAAGATGGTCAAGTTACCCTTTACAAGGTCAGTATTTCTGAAAGGTTCTGACATGCAGTAGCTCTCAAATGGTTGAGCTTCGAACACATGCCTAAGGCACACTACAAAACACGCTACTCAACTCTGAGAGCAACGTTTATTTTGAGAGCTTATGCAATGAGAACTGGTTTAACAGTCGTTATTATAAGTGGTTCCTTTGACCGGGAGTAAACCACACTTTAAGACCTTCGCATAAATTTGGGATAGCCAGGACATGTTGGACAGTAGCATTGTGGACATGTCTGACAGACATTATCTCTGTTTGTTTTGTTGAACAGATAAGTGTAGATAGAGGTATGCCATGGTTGGAGGCTCGCCAAAAGGCCCAAACTCTCAGCAACCCGGATGAAGGCTTCTATTTATCCCATAAAGTGAGTATTTGAGCAAAAACGTCCAAATTTGCATGTCGTTTCCTTTTGGTAAGACAGGAAACACGCTTCCTTGGAAGAACCTTTCTTTTCAGGGGTAAAGGAGAGTTCATGTGCCATTAGAGTTCTTCCGCAGTTGAACATGTTTGTGCCTGTCTCGTTTGCAGCTGAGAGGCAACTATCCATGCGTGCTGCTAGCTGTGCAAGGCCAGGAGCACAACATGATCATCTACAAACCAAACATCGGCAAGCAGGCCCAAGCGGAAAGCCTTGAGAATTTCCAACAAAAATACCGCAAGGTGTGTACCTATCAGAGGCAAAGGACGTCTCTGCTGCCATCTAGTGAGCATTATGGGGACTTTACGTAACGTTTTCTATCCTTGCTTCAGGTCACCCCGGAGGAGGCACAGGATAGCTGGGAAAACCAGTTCAAGTTCTCCTTCAGGAAATGCAGCCATGCTAACTGGTAAGAAATGAGACCTTCCGGTCTTGGTACCACTTGGCCAAACTGAGCCCCGGAGGTTCTAACATGTGCCCATGTTTCCTGCAGGAACGGGAGGTGCAAAAGGGTAGAGGAGGGTCACGAGTGCTTAATGGGCACTCGATTGCGTCAGTATCACATGTTGTGTGGCGCTCTCCTCCGCGTTTGGAAGCGCGTGTCCGATGTGGTTGCTGACATCACCAGCTCCAGCATTCTCCAGATTGTCCGCCTCAAGACCAAGGACAGCAGCAAACAAGTTGGTGAGTCGACCTGATAACCTGAACGTCCTGATAGTTCTGATATCCAAAAGGTGCAGCGGCAACGACGTCTTTTTCTTTCTCCTAGGCATTAAGATCCCAGAGAACTGCGTGTCAAAGGTGCGCCAGGAGTTGGTGAGGATGGATGCGGAGGTGAAGCAGCGGCGTCGAGAGAAGGAGCAGCAAGCTCTGGAGCAGCGGCAGGCCGAGGAGCAACAGAGGCTGCTGGCACAGCGTCAGCTCCAAGAGTTTTTCCCCCCGAATTTGTACACCCAATACATGCCCTTCTCCCCATTCGCTGCCATCAAAACCCCTTTGGAAGAAATCCTGGACTTGACGGTTCCCCAAGCTGACCTGGGTGTGGACAACCGCTTCAGGCAACGTGACCCTACGGTGGATGAATTCAGCCTGGAAGAGTTTATCCAAAAGCAGCCGCAGCAGGAAAACCAGGGTATGCAGGAAACCAGTACAGTTCAGGAGAGTGAACTATTCGCCATGTTACAGTCCTTGGACTCATTTATAACACCTTCTAGTCAGACTGTGCCTGCCTCTTCCTCCCCAGATGCACCTACAACGGTACCCGTGGTCTTCTTGAACTCCTTCTCTTCCACGGACCAGCAGATGCTCCCGCTGCCCAACAACCGATGCAGCTCCGAAGCCATCATAAACGCACGAGAGGTGTTGAACAGCATGCTGCAAGGTGGAGCAGATCAACGCCAGTCCGTCATTAAGTACCAACAACCCGAGTGAGACCTCTCCAGCCGGACTCTCCTGTAAACGCGCACACACTCAGGGCTGTAGTTTGACCACTGCCGGCGTCCTTCTCCGCCGTTGGCCTCGGTTCCACAAAGCATGAGATTCTGCTTCAGAAATTGGGATGAAGTTGGCAGGATCCCAGTCTTAACATCCTGAATTCTATACACCGGGCCTTCAAAGAGTATTGCTTCACCAAAAAAGGGTCCGGTTACCACATGGTAGAGTATATTTTGCTCAAGGTGGAGCACGCAGGAGTGAAAAGACACTTGAGGTACCATTACGGTTCCTAATTAGAGGAACCCTCCGGGGGAAGCTCCAGGCACCTTCGAAGGTGCCTCCAATGTTCTTCGACACATTTTAAATGCCTTTCACTAAAGAAAGCAACTGGCTGTAACTGTACTGACTCGAAAGGGTGCCTAGAGGTTCTCCAAAAGCGTTCTACCAACGTGCCGACCAAAAGGAACCCCGAATGGTACCTCAAGTATCTTTTTTTGGTGGCCACAGATTCCACGTACTGCTCAGTTTGCATCGAACAATCATCAGCTTTACATTTCCGTGGCGAACTTCTGTTAAGACACAACACTTTCCCTGAGGAGCAAGAAAACAGGCTACTGTCGAAATGTGCCTTCGGAACACACAGTGGAATGTAGACGTAAAACACATACTCCTGTACCGTTGACGTGCAGATGTTTGTAACCTATTTATTGCCTTTATTTATCAGGCCTTGAAACCGTGTGCTAGTAGGAGAGCGTAACTACCTACGAATGACTTACCTGCGCAGCTGTCTCTCTGTTGTTCTAAAATAGAACAGTCTGTCCTGCTGTCCCACGTCTCGGAACATAACAAGACAGGACGGTAACTGTCTAGTACTATCCCAAAATCACTTCCGTCGCACTTCGTCCCTTTATTAGTACAATATTTTTATTGCGACCTGGCAACTAAAAAAAAAGAGCCGATTCGTTTGACGCGATGCGAAATGCATCCCTGGTACAGTCTAGTTGAATTATTTAATAGATGTTTAAAATGTGTGTAACAATAACTTGATTGTTCTTATTTAATTTTTAAAGGGACATGTTTTAGGTTTTTAATTATTTTGTACGTTTTGTTTGGTCGATGCTATGATATTCGTAGTGCAGACAGCAAAACAAAGCAACAAACATCGCCATTGCTCTGCTCTGCATTGGGTGGTTGAATATTTCGTTTCATATTATCTTTATTCTTTATGCAATTGATACATTCTTATTGATTTTCACAGCAATAGATATTAATGTTGAACTGAAACCCAAATATCCACTTGGCTCAAACAGTTCATGGTGTTAAAACCACTCCCTATCTCAGGATGAAATTTATGTCCGATTAGTTAAAGTTTTTAATTTTTTGTTTTTATTTAAATCAGATAAGATGTATCCAATATTTTAATGTCTGCTTAAATATTAAAGTTTGTCTTGTGTGTAAAATCCTGTCGATGACACATATGAAATATTATTTATTTAGCCATTATTGCATATTCGCTGCACAGTTTTATTTTATTCTTTTTAAAAATAAAAAGAAGGGAAATTTGTTTCAGCCACATTTGCACTTGAAAAATTTTATGTGAAATGTTACATTGTTCTATATTAGTTTAGCGCGTCACATCCGACGTATCCATTTAGTTTTCTCAGTGCCTCCCCAAAAAGATTAAAAGACTAAAATTTCCTCTTACAAAGCGTCTTGTTCAACGAAAGCACTATACGAAGAGGCCATGAAACTAGGACCTGTTTCTGAATAGAAATGCGTTTGACTTGCTCTGTGTATGATTTGCACTAAAATGGCTTAAATGTGTTTCTGTCTAGTTTCTGATCCATGTTTGTTTGCTCGTAGTCCTTCATGGGAACCTTCAATACTGTAAACATCTTGATTCTTCGGCTTCGCTTTTATATCAATATGGCATTTACGTAATTTATTGCTATGAAAACAAAACATGCTACTGACTATATGTACCTTGATACGTTTTATTCCTGTGTTCCTATTCTTTTGTCATTTTATATAGGCCTATTTATAATTTAGATCCAATTGTATATATTGTAAAAAAAACAAAACAAAAAAAACAAATTGTGCCTTTCGACTGTTTCTTAAAGAAATTTTTTTCTACTTGTATCGGAAGAATAGAGCATATTACAAACTTTGTTGTTAACAAAGCAAAAAAATAAAATGTTCAGATTACAGTTTGCTGTGCGATTATTTTTTTGGTGAATTGCTGTATTGTTATATGGTGCAAATACAAACATTATTTAAAGGGACAAATTATTAATAATCAATAATTTTATTTTCAGAGTGATTTTTCTCTATAAGTATGTTAATATGCTGGTTTGTGCGGTTAGTGGTTTTGTATGTTTGAATATAAATTTACTTGAATATACACATTTTAGAAGACATCTGAGGTTTACTAAGGCCCCCTAGTGGTCACCTGTCCTCTGGTTAACAACTATAGGTCTTAAAATGTATTCAAATAATACTATATTATCACAAGATCATATTTTGGTACCAGTGTCAAGAAACACGGTAACACCATAACTTGTGCAAATGTATGTAAATGCAATAATTAAAAATACCATTTTGGTTACACTTGACACCATGGATCACTAAGTTAAGTTTACTCATCCCTGTTTGAAAATATAAACTAAGCGTTGGTAGCCTGAAATTTTGCGTTATATTCTTCATATTATTTTTTATTATTTTGAATCATGTTTAGTCGAGGGACAGGCAACTAGCAGCAGCAGCTGACGCACCTCGGGATGCCAGATTGACACAACAAACCCCGCCTAGTTGCGATTCACATTGTCCAGTCGAGGGTTCGTGTCACGAGGGTTTTTTTTTTGTTTGTTTGTTTGTTTGTTTTGTGGAGTGGTCCCCTGAACAATTCATATTACAGGCGCTTAGTGTCACGTAATGGTTCGCTTCAGCGTGAAAAACAACCCGCGGGAAAACAATTGACTTGGCAACACTGTTCACGCGTGTGAGCGCGCTTTCCGGATGAGGGCGCTAGCGTAGGGGGGAAAAAATAGTTATTTACATTAAATAGTGAGCAATATATTTTAGCACATATCTAAAAATATTTTTAGACAAAATAACAAAGTTGGGAAAAATCTAAAAAAAACTTTTTTATAGCACAGTAGATATTACTATTAAAAACTACTTAAACCTCAAATGATCTTGTCTTATTTTAACACAAAGACTTGTACTCAATGTAGCCTATTTTTTTACGACACTATACATTCCACAGTTGTGGGATATAATGGAAAATATGATCAAAACGCCGCTGTGTTTGGTATAGAAACTAGCCTCATGACGAAACTGCCCAACCCACCTGTTTTAAACTCCTCCCCCTGCTCACAGGTACACTCTCAGGTGCTGTTCAGATAGATGCTGGGAAATATAACGAAACCTTACTAGAAAAGTGAAGGTGCCAGGCCCTGTAAGGCCTTCATTACGGAGTTATCTGTGAGTTTTAGTGTTAGTTTTTAAAGCGGACACATAATAAGGTGAGTCGAGTGTGTTTCTTTTCTGCTCTGCTCTGCTTTGTTGTGTTTATCGATGGTGTTGGCCTGAGTCATGGTTCACATTTGGCTTAAATGTAAGCTGTTCGACTGGAAATTACGTCGAAATAGTAAATAATTTGTGATATTATGTAAACACAACCTGCTTCGTGTAGTCTCTTAATTTAACCCATCGCTCGTAGTTCAGATTATACGTTTTTACATTATAGGTTATAATTATAATGTTGATTGACTATATTATTTATAAGAGTAAAATGCGAATGTCCGTTAATTTATCTATTACGTTCTGTAAAAAAACAACAAAATAAAATCCTAAACTTAGCCGGTTCACAAATCATGTCTGAACGAATCGCATGAAATGAATCATTTCAATCAAGAATCAGTGATTCTTGAGTGATATGAACCGAGCAGAGAAGCAGCAGCGGCATGTAGCGCTTTTCTTGGTCGTTTTCTGATTGCTAATAAACCTATAACCAGAGTGAACCATGACTAATAAGGTCGACAAGTAGGTTCATCGGCAATAATGTTTAGCGCGTTCGAGTGAAGAGGTGATTGAATCGGTTCCTTGGAGTTCTGTTCGAACGAACCGATTCGCAGAGATGAGACCGATGCTTGGAACAGTGCTGCAGTACACTCTGCCTAATCTGGCTCTACTGGTTCTGCCACTCATTTGAGTCAATACCTGCTTTGTAGTTTCACTGTGGTTTCGAGAAACAGCTTTCCCATATATCCACATTTCTCTTCAGTGATTCTGTTCACGCTGAGCCAAAGATACACTAGTTTAGAACAACGCGTTCTTACACTCTGAAAATGAGGTTTCGACCAGCCTATCCTACTAACAAAGGAAAAAAAAAATTGGCAACGCTGCCATTAAGTTATCTGAATGTTCAAGATATTATACTCTTCCAGTTTTTAACGTGGTCTTGGAAATGCGTTCCTTAGAGAGAGCATGAAGTTGCTTGTGGTATTTCAAAGTTATTAAAGACCTATTACTAAGGCCTACCCAGAGTTCTGGGAATGTTCCCTGTTGGCAGGGTGTGTAGAAACACCTCATATGTTCTTAGTTTCCTAATGCTTTCTGCTGTGATGCTGGACAACAAGTATAAGTAGTTGTGAAGAACTGGGCTGGACCACCAGAAACCTATGGCATCTTTTGAAAGCGTTTCCAGATACTGACAACATCTCACATTAGTACATTACTCCTACATTTCCTGTCAAGACTTTTGGCCCTGAGGGCGTGAAATGATTCCAGTAAGATGACCACACTTGGGTTTTTGGAAAAGGTGTGCTTAGATTTGGACACTTCCTAAATGTATTTTTATGTATCTGCATACAAGCTCTCTCCATCCAGTGGGAAATCCAGCTGTGTTCCATTGGTAGTTAACATTGTTCCTGTCGCTAAGGTGTTCTGAGTGGTTGTTGTTTGTGTGTTTGCTGGATATAGATTACTTAAAGGGGTCATTCATCTTAAAATAAGAATTCTGTCATCATTTACTTACCCTCGTGTCCTGTATGTTTTTTTTTAGTTGTAAGCATTATTGGTTATAACATCCATTGACTGGAGAGAGAAAAACACTTCTCAAATTTCTCAAAATATCTTTTAAGTTGCACAGAAAAAAAGTAGTACATGGCTTAATGCTCATTTTTTTTGTCTGAAATAACTTATTCTGAAAACATATTGTCCCATCCATGGTGTACATTACTATATGTTTACATTGTTTTACATTTTACAAAAAGATTTTTGTATGAAATACAAATTTGACATTTTTACAAATTTTTTTTATTTTTTTTATTTTTTTTTCAAAATAACAAAAATATAAATATATATATTTTTTCAAAATAACAAAAATATATATTTATATTATATATTTTATTTACATTATATTTTTTTATTATATATATATTTTTTACAAGATAACAAAATATATATTTATATTATATATTTTATTTATATTATATTTTTTTATTATATTTTTTTTTACAGAATAGCAAAAATATATATTTATATTATTTATTTTGTTCATATTATATTTTTTATTATATATCTATTTTTTTTACAGAATAACAAAAATATATATTTATATTATATATTTTATTCATATTATATTTTTTTATTATATATCTATTTTTTTTTACAAAATAACAAAATATATATTTATATTATATATTTTATTTATATTATATATTTATTTTATATTGTTTTTTACAAAATAACTATACATACAAAATAACAAAAATATATATTTATATTATATCTTTTTATTATATTTTTTTTTTTACAAAATAACAAAAATATATATTTATATCATATATTTTATTTATTATATATTTTATTAAATATAATTTTTTTACAAAATAACAAATAATAATAATAATTCATAATAATAAATAAATAAATATTTTGTACGCTTGCAAGTTTTGATGATTTGTGGAATATATGTTTTTATATTTCTTGAAAATGACAATAGGGTTTAGTAAACTATATAAAACCAAAATTAATGCAAATACTACCTTTCACAATTTTTCTTTTTTTTTTTATTATTGTTAATTTTATATATATATATATATATATATTTTTTTTTTTTTTTTAATTTTATTTTTTTTTTTATGTGTGAGTGTAATTTATTTTAGGTTTTTGCTGTTTGAAATAAAACTGACATAATATAAACTATGACTATTTATAATAAAATAAACAAAATTTTTGTTTTGACATTTTGCTTCGGCAACTTACTGAAGTAAAATTGCATTAAAGTCATATAGAAATAGTGAAAAAGTGTGACACAAGCACATAACCAAGTTAACAAACAAAAACTGGAAATATAAAATAAAGCCTTATTCATGATCGTGAAAATGTTGTAACGTTATATAAATAATACACTTATACTAAACGTGTCTGACCCACATAGTAAGGGTTAATCTTCGTGTTCTGCTTCCTCAAGCCCAATATATGCAGAAACCTTCAGTAGGCCAGTGTGCAGATTAAACATTAACAGACCGGGGTAATGATTACCAGCAAAACCTCCTCGGCTACCTTTAGAAACTCCACGGCTTGTTATCAGAGCTGCTGTAGTATTGTCTTAGTCCCGAAATGTTTGTGGTTTTCAATGCCTGAATTATGAAACCTTAAGTAAGTCTTCATAAAGTGGCATTGTCCCACCTAGAGATCCCAGTTCTTCCTTACTTCCTCAAGGGACGCTAAATATCAACAGGCACCAAAGGATTTATTGAACTAATGGGTGGAGCGTAGCTTGGGCTCAGGTGGGGTTTGTTTTTGTCCTCGTTAACCATGTGTGTTCACATTTCCTGTGGACTACAGCTTGTCCGGGTGCATTACCAAAAATGGTGCTGTACTGATTCCAATATTTCAGCTACCCAGCTTTTTTTTTCCTATGCCAATAAGGTAGACAAGCTCGTTTAGTTCTAGAAATGGAAGTGAAATTTAAAGGGACGGTAAGTACTAGTTGTTTATGCTAAGTTTACTAAACAGTGGGATGTGTCACCTGAGCCGTGTAATGACAGCTCTACACAGACGTGACTGTAAATACTGACTTGCATCTGTTGTACTTGTTACTTTTGTTACTGTTATAGGGTTACGGAAGAGTAAAGTAGCCTTGATTATGTACAGATTGTGCATGATAAATTGGCTAATAGTGCACTTATTTGTAATACACTAATTGCAGAAGTAATGTGCTTTACTCATGGGCAAGGTTGGGGTTTTAGTCATATTCAAGATGCTTGCGCACTTATTTTTTACTACACGTTGTACAGTTTTATTACTGTACGTTATCATGTGACGTTTACAGGGACTGCTCACTCAAAACCGATCATTTATTCACCCTCATATTGTTCTGTAAAGCAAAAAAGGAGATATTTTGAGGAATGTCCTGGCTGCTCTTTTCAATATAATGGACATGAATAGGGGCCGATGAATATCTAAAATGACAAAAACTCTTAATAAAAGTCTGTATGATTCGAGGATCGAGCTGGTTAGGTTCATGCCTGTTCACGTGAATGAATGGAGTCTGGTGACCCATTAGCTTTGTGTCTGTAAGGCTTTGTGCAGTGATGTGTTTCATGTTGTCGTAAACTACAGCACAGTGAGATGCAGTGGTATGTCAGAACAGGTGTAGGAACACCGGACTGTTAAGAGTTCAGCACATGTCACAAAGGGAGTTTCCTAGAAAAGAGTACTTCTGATATTTGCATCCCTGCTCTCCTCACTGTGAGCCACTTCCTTTATGACTAATGTTGCTGTCATAAACAGCAGTTATAGTCATTTCATTTCATATATCAGAAATCTATGCAATTTTAAAGGAATGTTTCCTGTGAAATCATAGTTTTAGATTAGCCTATATTATTTTAAATATAGTTTATATATATATATATATATATATATACATATCTATTAGGGGTGTAATGATACGTCGTATCGAATCGAACCGTTCGGTACGAGGCTTTCGGTTCGGTACATATACGAACCGAACGATTCAGAAAAAAAATAAAAAAAGAGGATAAAGTGTGTGAAATATAATGTTTTCAGTGCTACGCTCAACAAGGCAGCGCAAACGATGGGACAGGGAACCCGCGTCTGCTCCTCTCACCCCCAAACAGACCAGAACCAGAAACACACACATTACAAACTATCACCCGCGACATTCAGGTAACATTTCAACCCAACATCCAGCTGTTAAACCAGACCTGCATCTTTCTGCTCTAACACACTAAAATAATGTTTGTATTGGCGTTACGATACAACGATACTTTAGCATTAAATGTAACACAAGGGTACGTTCACGAAGCGTCTAAAAACGAGTGAAAACGCGAGGCGCGTCGCTTCCTCCAACAATTTCAAAGCGATTCGCGCTCGCGCGTCTGTAGCGTCTGCTGTTACTAGGCAACCATGAAAGCGCTGTCAGTTATAAAATCATTTCTGCTTTGGATTTTAAACTGCTCGGCTCTGTTGAAAATGAAGAGCTTGCGCGCGCAAAACGCGCTGCATGTGAACGACCTCTAAGCCTTTGGGGACACATACACCACAAAATTAGATTGTGGATCTCTGGTCCATGGATCTCTGGTGATGATTTGGTCTTATTTGTTAGATTATTTGTCTTTTTCTGTTTAACTTACTGCCTGTACATCACTATGGTCAACACTGTTGTTTTATCCAGTGCTTTAAAAATAAATTTGAATTTGTTAAGTCTGGGTATTCAGTAGCATTAGGGATGTATAAAATGGTCAAGCACAATATGTGCTTTGTTAATACTGCTAATATGTTAATAATAGGCATGCTAAGCAACTAGTTAAAGGGTTATTCCACCTCAAAATGAAAATTTTGTCAATCACTTTACTCCCATGTTGTTCCAAACCCATAAAACTTCATCTTCAGACTGTCCCATTGACTACCAAGTAAATGACACTGTCAAGGCCCAGGAAAGTATGAAAGACATCGTCAGAATACTCCATCTGACATCAGTGGGTTAACTGTAACGTTATGAAACAATGAGAATATTTTTTTTTATGCAAAGAAAATAAAAAATTTTAACAACTTAAATAAAAACAACTTTATTCAACAATTTGTCTTCTCTGTCTCATGATTGTCACCATAGAGCCATTTTGGAGAGAAACCACTGGATGCAAACGGCATACACTGTACTTTTAGAAATAAAGGTACAAAAGCTTTCTCTGGGGCAGTGCCTTTTCAAAAGGTAAAGCCTTGTACCTGAAGGGTCCATTTCGACACATTACAGGTACATATTAAAAAGTAATAGGTAAAAAAGTGCACCTTTTGAAAAGTAACCGCACCAGTGATAGCTTTTGTTCCTTTATTTCTGAGAGTGTGTTCTGTGTCAGTCACACTACACTGATACGCTGTTTTCATTCAAATGAAAGCGTAAATAAATGTAGAAAACATGTCCGTGTGGTGTGTCTGACATCAAAGAGTGTATGCAGTTTGCCTCCAGTAGATACTCTCCAAAATGGCACAACGGTGTTAAACTGTTGCCATTATTTTTAATGCAAAAAGTATTCTCGTTGCTTCGTAACATGGTTGAACCACTGATGGAAGACTGATGGCGATGTCTTTCATACTCTTCTGGACCTTGACAGTGTTATTTACTTGTCAGTCAATGGGACAGTAAGACAAACAAAGCTTTTACAGGTTTGGAACGACATAGTGATTAACGACAAAATGCGGAATAAAAGGGTGGTGTAATCCTTTACTTTCTTTACTGCTAAGACTTCCATTGTAATGTCCCAAATGTCATTGTAATTTTACCTGGAACATTCCTTACTCATTCAGCAGCAGACACCATATCACTATATACATATACACACAAATCTTCCGTTTGGTGTTTTCCGAGGGGATAATGGGAAATGAACATGGTTTAGGCCAGAAGGAGCAAATCAAAGCAGCATGGGCCCAAAATGCTGAATCAGGCCACGTTTCCAGGGTGCTCAACATCTCTTTAATGAGGTAATGTATAGCGTGGTCATATATCTCCCTCGGCTGCTGTACTCTCTGCCCATGCTAGAGATCTATGCTGTCTCAGCAGTATGCAGACAGCCAGGGGAATGGCAGACGTCCACTATATGGAAGGAGATCGATGGGTCTCCTTTATCCATAAATACTGGTGCATCTCAGGCCAAATAAAGACCAACCTCTGTTAAATATATTACTGCTCTCTGACAGGACCTCTGGGACAGTGTTTTGTGGAACAAGGCTTAAACCTTTGCTCTTTATTTGCTGCAAACTTGTGGCATGTTTGTGACAATGTTTGCCAGAGGTCAATTTGTCACACTTTTGTCAAGGAACGTCTAGGTTACTATCGTAACCCACGTTCCCTGAAGGAGGGAACGGAGACGTTACATATGGGAACTCGC
>JAUCMU010000033.1:16029775-16043915 GCA_032275025.1 Enteromius treurensis
TCTTTTTTAATAAATCTGCAAAAATGTCAACAATTCTGTGTTTTTCTGTCAATATGGGGTGCTGTGTGTACATTAATAAGGAAAAAATTAACTTAAACGATTTAAGTAAGTGGCTGCAATATAACAAAGAGTGAAAAATGTAAGGAGGTCTGCATACTTTCCGTACCCACGTTATGTGGGCAATTCTGACAATGTGGAATTGATTTAAAATAATAATTGCCATAGCAGGTACGTATATGGATTTTTCACCTTAGTTTACCACACATGCATGAGCACTGGTCCATATTGTCCTAAAGGATAAGAGAAAGGCAGAACATTCTAGATAAAACCCCTGCTAACCTTTTTTTCCACATCTTTAATTTATCCAGAGCAAATCACCTATTCCAATGTCCCTTGTTGTGCACTGATAAAACAGAGTAATATTTTGCATGTAATTAAATAGCTAATTCCATTAAAAGATAAAATCTACATCAATTATTTTGGTTTTATGTAATTACACAGAGATCACCAAGTCCCACCACTATTTACTAGCATACTGGTTGAATATGTTAAAACCGATTCACATGTAATTGGATTTTAATTGGAAAAGAGGTCATGAATGATCTTGGTCAATGACTAAGGGCACGTAAATGACCTGTTTGAGCTGAAACTGCCATTCTTGAACCCGTTTAAACTCTATGCTTTAGTAATTGAGAGGCCACGGGTTTAAGAGGGAATGTATGTCACGTAACACTAGCCTGGCTGTTAACGGCAGTCCGTAGATGAATAATGACAGCGGCGCTCATGCTGGCTCTTTGCAGGTTAATTAGCTGTGATGCTCTTTCAGCTGACATACGATAAGTGCCAACAAATCCTCTTAGGAAAAAGGACCACACTCAAGAAACTCCAGTAGAAAAGTCCCTGCGATAACACAACACAACTTCTTCGCTCAAACAATATAACATATCAGGTTTCTCTACATGCAGATTTATTTGTGCAGATACATTTTTTTATTTTATGTTCATTACACAATTTAGAGAGTGAGAGCTGGTAGTTAATTGGAAAGGATACAGTTCTTGTCATCAATGTAGAGTTCAGCGATCTGTATGGAGGAAAGAAATAATTTTTTTTTTTTTAATCTTAAATATAACTTTATAACATAAAGTAAATAATAATGAATGATATAATAAATAATGAATTATTATTATTATATTTATTATATTATATTTCACCAAACAAAATAAAATCAAATCTATATTTAATTAGAGAGAATTTTGTTAAACTCAACATATTAAGGAAGTAAAATTAAATCCCCTTATGAAAGAAATTAATTAATAAAAATAGCATAAATAAATATTTTGCATTAAATTAAGCTTATTAAAAACACACATTAGAATGGAATATAGTTAAGTTTCTGTCAGTATTTTATAAGAGTTAGGCTAAGCATATTTCTTCAGTTTCTTATTGTTATTCTTTTTATTTGCCTGATATTTTGATGTTTTAGTTATTATTCTGTGATAATCAATCATTACATTCACGTTACTGTAGTACTAAAATAAATTAATACGACTGTAGAACACTGTAATGTAGAACATGTGCTTATATTTCAAGAAAAAAAAAATCAATGGTCCTAAAATGAAAAAATGTCAATTAGTAATATTTTTTTTTTTTTTTAAAGCACATCATTTTATTTGTCTATTTAAGCTGAAATATGACCGGAGCTGCATTTTCCAAAAGAATCACAAGGCTCCAGTGAGTAGATAATAGATCTATTGCCACCAATGGAGTTACGATCAACTTAGCTTTCCAATACTTTCACGAAACGCAGCCCTGAACGTAATTTTCACAGCAGTTGTTCACTCGGATTGCACTCGAAAAGAAACGCTCTAGTTTCATTTCAAAATGCATCAGATGAAATTTTACATTTAATGTTAGTGATAAATATTAGCAAATTCTAAATATGTCTTTTTTAGGTCAGAACTCTGTCTGGCCAATGTCATACCACACATTCCAGCACTCTTGTGTAAGAGCCACTGTTTATATTCTGGACACTGCCTGGGACCCTTGTGAATTTCGGAGAAAGTTTAACAGGGTAATCCAGGACGAGTAAACAGGGCTGAGGGGTTTTATCATCAAGTCCATGATTAGGCAAGAAGTGAACACAAAAGATAAAATAACAAGCATTAGCAAAAGACATTAGCTATAAGATAAACCGCCCGATGTTTCGTATAAACACATGATGGAAACAAATGGTTGCAACACAATGATAAACACAAGATGCTTAAGAGAATCTCAAGCACGTCTCCTGTCGAGTGCAAAACAGAGTGTGTGTTTGCAGTGTTGGCTCATATGCGTTCATGAATGTTTTAGAATGCATTTATCAGTGTAAAATATGCATTGACTGATGGCTAGTTTTAGGTTAGTGTGCCATAGATTCATCATTAAAAAACACAGGCATGAGCAAGAAAAAGAGCTGTGCATGCAAACAAATGCATTATTCGTGCATTCTGTTCCAATTCTCCTGATGTGCAAATTTAAAGCCCATTCAAACTGGTTCTATCCCACAATGCATCATGACAGAGCTCCAACCTGCAGGGCTCACCTGATGCAGGCAGTTGGGAAGCGAGTGGAAGCTTTGCACATGTGTGAGTCCCAGCAGGCAGCTCAAGAAGCAGTGCAGAGCGGCTCGGGAGTCTCCATCCTGCTGGAGCTGCCTGCCCAGTTCAAACAAACCCTCGCGGCTCCCGTTCAACATCCCGTATTCGGGATGGCCCGCCAGAGAGACCTGTCGCGCGCGTTAACGTGCCAGACAACCGCCGCTGCTGCTGCACTTAAGTCTGCCCCCATATGAGCTGCGGCGCGGGCATGGAGAAACAGTCCGGAGGGATGGAACGGAAAAAAACAACACACAGATATCGGTCGCAGCAACCTCAAAACAGGAACAGATTACGGCTTCTCCTCTCCCTCCTCCTACGATCCGTAAGAGTCAAGGGCAGGAGGGTGCGTGGGAGGGAGAAGAGAGGGATTGTGGAGACGGAACCGCGCAGCGCCGCCCACGCGAAGAGCAGAGGAGGAAGTCAGGGCTTGAGAGGATTTGTCGTTTGAGCGACGCTGCTCGCAGCCAATTGCGTTACAGCAATAGAGACGGTGGAGGCTTTTGGCCGGTTTTAAAGGACTTGCAGTTTGTCACTTTAAAGAAGTAGTAAGACTGACAGGAGAGAATTAATCATTCCTGTTAATTTACATCCCAAGACAGTAGGCTATTTTTTTGTTCAGTAGAACAGTAAAAAAACTTTTTTAGTTTTTAGTTCATCCTTGGTATATAGGCTTCTTCATCAGCTGCTAGCACTGTGCTGATGCGAAAAGCTGCACCATGTGAAACATTATGTGATTATCAGAACAAGTACTGTCAGCCGTCTAGAGTTACATGACAGAATTTACAGGAAAGACCAAATCAAAACAATATATCGAAGTCTTATGAAGCAAAACAATCTGTCTGTGCAAGAAACGGACATTTTTAAAAGTTCCATAACGGTTCTTTTGGATTTCTAACTAGTTCACACAACCAATGTATCAGTTTACATAATTACTTCATAACATTCATATGCAGTTATACAGGTAAATTGGCTCATTATAAGTCTCAAGCTCAGCTCACAAATTGTTTGAGATTGTCTAATTTGATTTGTATATGAAAAAGTATTTAACTGAATTTGATGATATACTTTTTTTTTTACAGCATTTGCTATAATAAGCAAAGTTATCTTAAATACTAATAAGTTACAATATAATGTGTTAGGCTACATGTGGTTAAAATTATTTATGCGAGCATGCAGCTGATTATAATGTCCAAAGACAATCTTTAGAATGCGTCATACATGTAAGCTTCATAGAAAGTGTTGAAAAAGAAACTGACAAATGTAATTATCATAACAATCTAGCATAGTCATAAAAAAGCACACAAAATATGAGATATAAAGTTTGTGTGTATCTTACATAGGTGAGTCCTTTACTTTCTAAACAAGGACATGTAATATTTATTTACAGGGTGGGGTGACTTCAAATGTTTACTCTCCTCTCACAGCATGGTTATAAACGCTGAGCTTCAGCCATTAAGTCCTCTAAAATTAATGCAGATGATAGTCTTGTGTCCATAAACCATAATTGCTTCCTATCTAACAGAAACAGCAGTCAATGACATCACCCAGATAACTCAGCTACCAGGATCGACTGATATTTAAAAAAAAAGCTTTCTCTGATTTACTATTTGTGTACTTTACCAGTCGTGTCCCTGAAATAAAGTTTTAGTCCAGTTCTGCTGGACTTGTCCTTTTTGTTATATCCAACTGTCTAAACAGTTTGTTCTTCAAGTCAACAGTCTCTTCCACTTACTCCATAAAAAAAAAAAAAAAAATTATATAATTTATTTATTATATAATATAATTTTTTTCTCCATTGTTTTATTTTACATTTTGCCCACAACAAATCACTCCACGAGTGCACTTTTTTGTTTTGGGTGACCGTGTTTTTAAGACAGGTATTTCTTCATAAATACCCCACATGATTAAAAGCTGATATTTCACATAAACCCAAATGTGTTAGAGTTAAGAAAAAAAGGGTAATGCATGGTAAAAGTTAAACGTTATTTATGATAATCAATAAATATCCACAATGTTATCTATAATTTTATTTTTATTTTTTATTGACATTTCTGTAACATTGACATTTCTTTACACTAAAACCCATTGCGGAGCACAATTTAAACCTAAATATATTTCAATATAGAAAATCATTTAATTTTAATAGAGTACATTGTTTCTTTTTTTATTATTTACTATTATAATTATTACATTAACCCTAAAAAAGGGTTTAACCATAAAAACAATAAGTCTAATACTGCTTTAAATTGTTGTTTCTCCACAAACACACACACAAAATAAAGGTTTCCTGTTTAAACTAATTGTATTAAATTTGAGTTTTTCTGAGCCAAAAATAGATATTACACATTTTACCCTGATTTATTAAATTTACTAACTAAAATGTCAAAAATCAATGATCAGTTTATGACAAATTAAAAGATGAATTACTTTCATCCCAAATCAGTTGTGATTTTCAATTTTCATTTTTTTTTATTTGCCACTATCCTACATTTCACTCAATATTTATTTTTGTATTTTTTTAAACAATAAAATCTTTCCTTATTCTTTTATATATATTTAATATGTTGTTTGAATTTTTACATACATATTGTTATACACTAAATGAGTAACATTATTTCCACCAAAAATTGACGTTTTATTCTCCAAAAACTTATTTGAAGCCTTAAAAGTAGACACTTTACTTACATTTAATGTGCTCTCTATGAGCACAAAATCACTTTTCATTTTTTAAAATTAATTTATTTGTTTTGGATGCAGACATCTTATCGCCTTTGACCCATGGATAGCAATCCAATCTCTTTGTCAGAATCAATGATATAAATGTAGCTCTTTCCCTGAACTCTGGCACCCTCTGCTGGAACGTTTAAAGATCACATTTTAAGAAACGGGCGAAAAAAGCCTAAATAAAAATAACAAACCTAAAAGAATTAATTTATTTCTACAAATAAACTGTGATGCATATCACGAGAATAATCATTTTAGCAGAGATACTTTCAAATTTCCTACTTAGTAGCCATACAAAACATTGCTCCTAAAGTCTCACAATTCGTATTGTACATGTTACTGTATATATTTTATTACATTTCACATTTATTCCTCACCACACTCCTTTATTTTCATAATGGAAGTATTGTTTCTCTCTCTGATGCTTCCAAAGCACAACGAAACACATGTCCACTGCAGTGCCATCATCAACCTGCAGGGGTCAAAGGACAGTGCAATACAAGTGTACTAGACACTCAATCCCATCCAAACTGCATGGATTAGGCCGATTATGTGAACTGGACACATGGATTAATGGGTAAAATGATCCGATTACCACAAGAAATGCAAGACTTCTTCCGTCAGAGCCTGGAGTTTAAGAAGATCATGGACGGTGCTACAAGAGACAGCAGGGATCAATGTTTTGTTGCACGATTACATGGGATTTCATCAAAGTGGCCTTATAGAAATTCATCATGAGGCACTGCATATGTTAGAAGACATGCTACTTTTATTTAGTTATTCCACAAAAATGTAAATCAGAGCTAAACAGAGCAAAATAAAGCAATGTTCATTCAGTCAGAGTTGACAACTAAAACTTACAACTTAAGCTAAAGCAAAAAAATAAAAATAAAAAATAAAAAAAAAGGAAAGAAGAAATAACTGAAATTTATAAAAACTTATTTTATTCCAGATAGTTGGCAAGTAATCGCACTGAATTTTTTATTTGTAGCTGAAGTACTGGTACTGAAATAATTCAAACTAAAGAAACTAAAACTAATACACAAAAACAAAATGTATAAATAACAATTAACAAACAAAAACAGTTACCAACATGACTTCATTAAGTGAACACTGAAATCTACGATACAAGCTCTGTCATCGTTTATTTACCCTCAAGTAGTTCCAAGCCTCTATGAATTTCTTTGTCCTGCTGAACACAAAGGAAGATATATTTTAAAGAAAGTTTGCAACCATATAATATTTTTTTCCTACTGTGGATGTCAGCGGTGACCAAAACAGCCTGGGTACAAGCTTTTTTTCAAAATATCTTCCTTTCTGTTCAGCAGAAAATAGAAATTCATACAGGTTTAGAACTACTGAAAGGTGAGCAAATGATGACAGAAGTTTCATTTTTGGGTGAACTATTCCTTTAATGATCAGTTGTTTCATCGCTAATGAGTTTTTACAAAGAAACGCTTGTGGCCTGGCTGACATTCTGCAATTTTTTTTCCATCGTTCCGGCCTCTCTCTCCTTCATTTGAGTCATTTTGCAGGTGGACTGGCCCAGTGTTCCTAATTCTGTCTTGTAAAACTGACAGAGAGGAAAAATAATGATGTCAGTATAAAAGGCTGGATTTGTACAGTCAGTCAAATCCACTGTTACAAATCTGGAGAGGGGCGTACAGGTGCACGCTATGAAGACTTGCATGGGTTAAAATAGCAGAGAATGAGGCCAACGAAGCCGACAGGATGGTTTTGTATACGTTTTTCTTTTCACTGGCAGGATCATGTCTTTTCATTCATAATTAACACTGGATGTATCCTGTCTTGTTTTGTGCCTATCGTGAGACAACTTGATGATCTTGATGCTGTCAGCCTAATGGACAAATCTGTAAATCACGTGAAAAGTTTAGGCATTACAACACCACCTGGATGTAGTTGTGAATAGGTAAAAAATTGTGAAAGAGAGGTTCTGGGAGGACGAGACATCGTTTTCACACATGGATTGTCCACCACAGAGTCCAGATCTTAACCACATTGAGAATCTTTGGTATGTGAGATGAGACTTTGCACAGTGGTCAGACTCTCTCATCATCAATACAAGATTTTGGTGAAAAATAAATGCAACTGTGGATGGGAATTAATTTTGTGACATTGCAGAAACTAATCGAAACAATGCCACAGTGAATATATGCCATAATCAAAGCAGTCCAACACCCTTTTTTTGTGTGTACTTTTTTTTCACATAAAATGCAACACACACACCAAATTATATTTATAATTTCAAATCTAAATATATTTAATCCTTGGGTGCTTGTTTTATTAATTTTTTTTTGTATCCTTGAGATGTTTTACATGCCTTATGTCTTATGTCTTGTGCTTATATTTATAATGCTAATAATTATTTCAGATATTTATACAATATCAAATCTTCATATACAAGAATATATTATAAAATGTATTCGAAGAGAACACTTTTAAAATATTAAGAGAAAACATTTAAAATATGAATGGATGGACAGACAAACAGACAGAAAGACAGATAAATACATAAATAAATTAATATTTCACAACAAAAATATATGGAAAAATATGTTGTCATAACTAAAATAAAAAAATAATAAAAGGTATATATATCCAAACATATGTATACAAAATACAATTTTAGCCGCTTTTGAATATTTAATGCATTATTTTATGTGGTTGCTTACAGACTCAAATAATAATAATAATAATGATGATACTACTACTACTACTACTACTACTACTAATAATAATAATGATTATGATACTACTACTACTACTAATAATAATTATAATAATCTCTCCTTTGATTCAAATCTGTGGCATTTACTCACCTGTTTTATTTATTTATTTTTATTTTTTTATCTTGACAGAAATGCTTTGAGCAATTTGGATGGGGATTATTTATGAACAACAATTTCTAAGGTCAATCAATTGGACTGAGGTGTGGGATTTGACTGGGTCAGTATAGGATTTTAACCTCTTTGATTTTAAGCCACTCCATAGTGACTTTAGCTGTATGTGGCTGCTCTGCTGGAAGATGAATGGTTTTCCAAGTGCACACGCTTGTGGGACCTCAGCGCTATTTCCTCCAGGTTTTTTCAGCATCCATCAATTCTTCCTTCTATCTCGATGAATTCCCCAGTCTCTGTTGTAAACAAGCGTCCCCAAACACAATGCTGCATCACCATATTTCAAATGCTGCTCTACTTGATACGTGATGAGCTTTTTCAACAAGGGTTTATGTTTTTTTTCGTTCATACCAGATTTATGAATAGTGCATGCTATTATGTGTATTATCTCTCTTCTTCACTTTCTGGTTTTTATGTTATAATCTGCTTTAAATAGTTTCTTTAGTGTGCATAAAGTATATGAGTGCATTATATGGTTTGCTTACATAATTTCCTTTATTTTATCGTTTCATCATTTTTATTTAGAATATCCATTGGTGTTCAAAGCAGGGAAGATTTGTGATTTGTGTCAGAAACCAAAAACAAACAAATCAATAAATCATCAATGAAATATCAGGAGCATGTTATGTTTAAGCACATTCAAAAAACAAAACAAAACAAAAGTCAGGACATGTTATGTTTAAGGACTGGAGGCCGCACAGGGCAGAGTCACTGGTTGCCTCCAGAGCGGATCGGGGGCCTTAACGGGCCATGGCGGGTCAGGACGCTCGGGAGGCCATGGCGGATCCGGAGCTGCCTGCGGCTGTGGTGACTCGAGGGCTGCCTCTTGCAGTTGTGGTGACTCGGGGGCAGCCTGTGGCTGTTGCGGGACACTATAGCCCCCCCCCAAAATTTTTCTTTGGGAACTTCCCCTCTTCTCTGGGCTGTGGCTCTTGCAGTGTGCACTCAGTAGAATGCTCTTGCAGCACAGACTCTGGAGGGCGCTCTTGCAGCGCAGACTCTGGAGCTGGAATCGGGATCAGCACTCCTGGCCATAATCTGGGGGCAGGGATCGGGATTGGCACTCCTGGCCGTAATCGGCTGTACTGGCTGTTGGGTTGGGGAACTGGCACTTCTGGTCAGGACTCTGGGACTAGATTAGAGAACGGTTCAACTGGCTGACCCTTTGGGACTGGAAACGTGAATGGTTTTACTGGGTGAAACTCCTGAACTGGAATCTGGAACGGCTCCTCTGGTCGAGATACTGGAACTGGATTCGTTCTTTGGGGAGCTGGCACTGATGGCCCCTCATATTATGCAGATTCCTCCACGGTTAAAGATGATCCACCCAGCCATAAAGCCTGATCAATCAGGTGAGTCAAAGAACTTTGTGAGTCTGCATAAGGAACCTGTTTCGCTAGAACGTCATCTAGTCCCTGCCAGAACAGAGTTCTCAAGGTGCTCTCTCTCCAGGTCACCGTGAGCAAACTCAATAAATTCCTCCACGTATTGGTCAATAGGACGTCCATCCTGGGTGTGGGTCTGAGGGAGAGTCAAATCCATTTTCGGTATGGGCTGAGCTGTCACGCTCAGTAACCAATGGAGGCAGTGAGTAACGTAAACAGATTCAAAAGTCAAATAACATCAAAGAAGGTTAGTATCACAGGTAAGTTGCTGTGGCAGGTTTTAAGGTGCTAAGCCATAACATTCAGGTGAAACAATTTGTGAGAATAACGCATGAAAAGATACTCAAGGTCTTTTAGTGAATGAATGGCATTCCATTTTCAGCAGAGAGGTAGGCCTTCGGGAAAATCTGGAAGGAGAAGAAACTTTAGCAGTTAACCTTGAGCTCAGCCATTGAATGTGTGGCTGAGCAGCCTTTTAGTGGTGATCGGGTTATTGGGGACAGGTGTCTCTAATTAAGGTCAGGAGACTGAGAGTGGCTGTAGACGGCTGAACCAGGATCAGCTGACTGAGATGGTGCTATGACTGTGCTGAGATCAGCGCACAGATTCAGAGATGGCGTGACAGTAGCGAACAAATTAAATGTTCTAGTCCTGGCCATGCTACATGTGTTTTCCTTGATATATATAATATCTCAAATCTTACTTGTAGTAATTGCTCTTTTTGTCATCTTTCATGTCAGAGCCAGCAGTGGACCCATGTGACAGATTTGAGAAAATTGCCTCCAATTATATAGACGCAATCGGTGAATAGAATGAGATTATTATTTGACATACACAGCGATTAACACACGAATTATGACCACAGCCATGCACACAAACACACACACGTATACATGTATGTATATAAATATGTATGTGTAAATATAGCCATCCACATATACATACATGTATATACAACATGTATGTACGTGTGTGGCTGTGGTCATCATCCGTGTGTAAATCGTCATAGGCACTTTCTTGCAAGATAAACATGGAGAATTACTTTAATCTGATTTCTAAATCTGCTAACAAGAAAGCTATGAAAACTGTGATTATTTGCTCCGCAGTTAAACCTTTTGTGTAGGCTATCCTTAAAAAATAGCTCTTTATTGCATTTTTTTTTCTTTTTTATTGTCTGTTCAAATCTCACTTTTGTTGACAATTAGTTTTTGTGTGCTTTCTGTATGTTTTTAAATTTAGCAATAAAAAAACAAACACTTTCTTGCAATATACTTTTTTTTATTATTATTATTAATTCGATGCCACAAGAACAAGAGGTATTACATACTCATGTCAAATTAACATTAGCTGCCAGAGAAAAGAAGAAACAAAATAGGAAATAAAGAAAATAAATTACATTACATACATTTCAATACTTTTAGAGCATTACATGTTTTCAGTGTTATTTTATTTTATAATTTTTGTTTGTTCCAGGAGATTTACAGACAATTTAAAGTCTTTCATAAAATGAGAAAAAGTTGGTTTACACCCAGTCCACTTTTTCTTATGTATATGGAATTTTCCTAATAAAATAAACAAATGTCTAATATGTTATTCTTTCCAATTCAATCTTTCATTTTCTAATAAAAATCTCATCAAATATACAAATTTCTATCATGCATTACATTTTTTGTTAATAAAGAATTCCATATATTTCCAAAATACTCTTGAATAAATACAATGAAAAAAAAAAAAAAGATGCAAAATGGTTTCTTTTTCTTGACCACAAAATTGACAGGTATATAAAATATTTTATATTTTGTAAGACACTTGCTTAATTTTGTTATTGATACAAAACGTATTTGACAGATTCCATGCTTAAACACACGAGATATAATTAAATAAAGAAGACCAGAAAAATATTGCTGCAGGTAAAGACATAGACCGAAGAACATTACCGTATAATCTTAACTACACTGTTGTTTTAACACATTAACATTTCCAATGAAAATGTTTCCACAAGGATTAACTCTGCTGATTCCTTCTGAAATATAGCTTAAAAGTACTGTCACACTCTTTGGAATTGCGTCAATAACAATAGCAAATTATCTTGGTCGAATAGATATTTTTTTTAAGAAATTCAGTATATGACAACAAGTATCCATGACTTGTTTTGAAATAATATATCTTTGTTATTCCATGTAAAATATTTGTGGGGTGAAAAATAGTGTATTTTTGCAAGATACTTTTCTTTTCCCACGTGAGTCAGTCCGCGTCAGTCCAATCAGATGTGACCTCGCCATTTCAACCAATCATAACCCGGCAGGAGCGCAGCCTAAATCCTGTTTACATGAAATAAACCTGCTCCCGAGCAGGCTTACTCTTACGGACGTGTTGCTATGACAGTAAGTCCCGGATGAGCGTCGAAGAACCGAACGATCCAAGATCATGCGAAATCGTCAACAATCAAATCGAGCTAACTTAGTTAGCGAGGTACGAAGAATGGACCCCAGCTATACTAAACATCAACAACAGGTGTGTTTGGAGAACAGGTGTAGTGCCGAATTTTGACCCCCTTCCAGATTATGACTCCCCTAGCATTGGTAGGTTTAGTGTTAGTTGTGGGGAGGGGTTAGGATTACAATTGATTTCAACGAGGGGAGACATAATTCGGCAGGGAGTCAAAATTCAGCTAAACACCGGAAAAGCGAGCTCATAGTTAGCGCGATGATTTGATCTTGGATGTGTCATTTGATCTTAGATGTAGTTAGCAACATACGAAGAACGGACTCCTGTTACGAAGTGGACGGGACACAGGTGGTAAATTCAATATAAATGTATTTATTAACAGTGAGTTCACACAGAGGCAGTTGAGAGAATGACAGGTGTGTAGAACTGAGATGGATATGACTGGAATGTTGACTGTAGTCTCATTTCTTTCTTTCTTTACTTTATTTTCTTTCTGTGAGAGTTTGTGTGAGTTAAGTTTTGCCTGCCGTGCCTCCAAAACCGCACCGCATTAACTCCAAACGGACCGCGACTCGCTTCTCCTTCAGCCACCGCCCACTCAAGACTTCCACGACGACTGACTTCCAGCCAATCAGCATCCTCGGGAAAGGACCACAGATGGAATCTCGTAGCACAAAAGGCAATGCAAGTACAAAACCTCCAGATTTAGGCTGAACTGGTGAAATTGATATAAATGTTAACCTCATTGACAAACTCAATTCGAGAGTTAATCTTTTGATTGATGGTTGTTCAAGTCGATGCAATAGCACCTCACCTTAAACTCACTCTTTCCTTACTTTCTCTCTTCCTGCAATTCCTAGGATTGTGTTTTATGCGTGTGTTTATGTGTTCGTTTAGTTTGTGTCTTAGGTTTATCCAATGAAGGCATAATTGAAAAGAGAAGTATCTTGTGTTTTGTGCTTACAATTTAGTGTCTTAAACTAACGATCTTGTTACTGTGCTTATTAATAGTGTTTACACTACAATCTGGCTTTTAATATCTATATACACACACACACATATATGCAGTACAGTATACACACAGTATATCAACTATTTCATGTCATCCTACCTCTAAATGGCAAGAAAAAGCCAAAAGCTAAACAAACCTGTAATGTTTGGACACATCAGTCAGAAAGACTTTCCCTGTTTAAGCAGGAGGTTCTTTTACATTTAAATTAGCTTGTATGCATTTGGCAGACACTTTTATTCAAAGTCATTAACAAGGTATCCATTGAAAACTGGTGTTGCTGGTGTCATGCTCTGCTGTTAGAACTACCAGAACAGAATTCTTGAACATATTAGGCTACATTGTGGGCCAGATGTTAGTCACAATTCTGTAAACGTGTGACTATTAAAGGAGTGACTTGTATATAGTTTCTTGTATTAGTAATCACTATGTGCCACACGCTTGTATTGGCTCCAGTATTAACAGGTTACAGCTTTCACAGTGCTTGTGTATGCAGTGTGATATGGAACTGGGCCTTTTTTTGCAGCGTTCAGCAGAAAACATGTTGAAAATGCACTATGAACATATTTATCTTTTGCAATATAGGCTTTTATGAGGCAACATAAAATAGATCCAACTCCTAACATTGAAAAAATGTTTTGGCTTGATTAGTAGTGGCAAACACATAGCTAGCACTTTTTTTATTCAGAAAACCTGACTAAATCTAGATATTGTAGAATTATAACTGGATTCTGTTTACATACTGTTTGAATGCAAAATGAAGGGTACACAACATACAACATACTGGCTAAGAGAAACATTGCAAGTTTATGTCAGCTTATTCCACTGTACTCTTATTGTTGTAGAGCGGTCCTCTGTGGCGCCGTCCGACTGTCATCAGCGGGAACCTTCCCCGGAGTTTTAAGTTCCTACCCGGACCGCTTTCCCCCGAACACCTGTGGGCATTTTCCACCACAGGTGTTTTGAATCAGCCCCAGTATAAAAGGAGCTCTCAGAGACCAGTTCTTTGCGAAGTTTTGA
>JAUCMU010000033.1:16067827-16080852 GCA_032275025.1 Enteromius treurensis
CCCCCCCCCCCCAAACAAACAAACAAAAAAAAAAAAAACTGTAAACTAAAAATATATTTTATCATAAATTATCATTTATGTTGTGATATTTCAAAACACTTTACATGACTCTTTCAAAAGCTTCAAGATGCACACTTTATAGAATGCAGCAGGTAATTCACAGTACTTTTTTCATGTCATTGACTTGAAAATAAACATCGCTTAGGTTCTTCAAACGTCATCCATTTCCTTTCATTTTGTTTCTTGATGTAGAGGTATGTGATGCTACATGCAGCAACATCTGTCCCTCAGTTCTGTATGCATATTGTGAGAAAAACCTGACAAAAGAAAGGGAGTGAGATGTTCTTAATGCAGCTCTTCCCATTAATATTTTCAAAGAGTAAGTGTTGAACAGAAGTGCTGCATGTTTTTGCTAGATAGAGCGTGAAATGAATTGTAAGGAAACAGCAATTCAGTGTGTCTCGGAGAAACAAGAGAATCGGTGTTTATGGGCTTTTGAGATTAAAATGAGGAGTGTACTGTTTCCAGTGCTCTTACAAATCACTGATAACATATTTACTCAAGACACGTTTCAGAAAGAGAAACACTTTGCGTGCACGTCTAACAATGTCCATATCTATTTGTTTGTATGCGTGTTAGAGTTAATGTAGGACTGTGCATTCACTTGAGTTGAAATTGTCTTTTACATTGATATATACTCAGACAAGCTTTACAAAAGAACCCGAAGAAATAAATGATCCTACAAATTCTAACACTAAAGCTACATTAATAGACATTTTAGTAAATTTCAAAACGCCTTTTTTTACATTCTGGCCTTCTGTCCACATCGGGTCTATGATTTGGTGGTACATGTTGTACTTCCATTGTTGTGCCTGCTATTTCTCCATTGTTTTGAGTGGTCTTGCCAACCCAGTCTTATGGCAATCTGTACATATTTTACGAGGGGCTAATTCGTCCAAATTCGTATAACCACACTCATACGAATTCATGCGATTTTTGCTAAATTGTACATATTTTACGAGTTGCCAATTCGTATGAATTTGTACAAATGACCTACACCTTACCCCACTCCTAACTACCTGTCACTGGGGTTTAGGCAAATCGGACAAAATCGTATGAGTGAAGTTGTACAAATTTGTACAAATTAGCAAGATTTTGCCACATTGTACAAATACGTGCAGACTCGTCTTGAGACTATGTTGGTCTTGCACCTTCTATGGGCATCTGTGCCAATAATATAAGTGTAAATATGAATTTTTCATATATTTTAAATGCATGCGTAGATCCTCCAAAGATTTATAAAGAACAAAGGCTTGTCTGGGAAAATGTCATATAGCAACAGTTTAAGGTATGATGCTTTTAATATAAGGGTCAGAGAAGAGTCAGATTCTAAAATTGAATGACAAATAGTTGTTAAGGGCAGGGTATGCGATTTCTGGAAGCCAATGTTGATTTTTGAAATAACCATAACAAACACGCCCCTACCCCAAAAGGGTCTTCCCCCTTTGATAGCTCCACCCCACACATGCGTAGCTTAAGCAGCCCTGCCAACGAGTTCTGTGAAAAAAAGCAGTACCAATGTTACACAGTCTATAAGGGAAGAAATTGGTGCGAAAAAATACTAGAAGTCATTATAATCAGTGATGCTAACTTACATGGGATATAAGCGGGGAGACAAATCTCCGACAGAAAACTGCTGCCACATTCTATTTATGACGTGCTTACATGAATGTAACTCACCTATCAAGAAGAACCAAAACAACCTCTGCGTCCAATCGCAGGCCTTCCACTCCTTGACTTCTCTCCAGAGCTGGAAAGCTGATACAATATTTACACTGGTCATAATTCTTGCCTTATCGTGCCACAGACATTTTACTCATTAGCTTTTATCTTTTTGTCGCTCTGCTCGGCTGTTCACTGAACACTGTCTCCTCTACATCACGAATAGACATGCCCATTACTGCTGATTGGCTACAAGTATATTTAGCTAAATGGCCAAAGTCATATACCCTGCCTCTAATACTATATTTAATTTGTCAGTATATATTACTAATACCTTATACTCACACACAGTTTTTTTCTGGTGAAAGCGAAAATAAAATCTGTTTAGAATTAGTTTGGCCCTATCAAGGTACATTATGGAATATGTAAGAAAAAAAATTAAATAAAATAATAAAATGGCATTATTAGGCAAATAAACTAGTTTTCCTGTCTTTCCGATTTGTGTCTGTGTTTGTTGTTTCAAAATAAAAATCGTAATCCTAATTAAAAAGCAGGTAATTCATAAATTCTAAGTTTTGTCCAGCTCTGACAAGCATTCTAATGTGTTTAAATGACTGTTTGATCATACAAATGGCCCTATTTCCATTTTATCTATCCTCTCCCACATTATGAGGCAATCCATAAACTCCCCATTTCCAACAATGCTGCTTACCTCAGTGAAACATTCAGCCATAAACAACACCCTCTGAATATTTATCATCAATTAGTTGGTTTTCATCGCAAGCTCTCAGCTAAACAAAAGAACATGTTTAATATATGCTCAAGCTAACTGTAGCAGCAGGACAAAATGCTACTACTGCTCCTCTGAAACAGCCAATAATTTTTACATTGATTTTCAATTTCAGACTTCTTTTCCTGGTCAGTTTCCAACATATTATGGGGTTAGCAGCTGTCAGCTTTGGTCATGTTGGCCATATTTTCAAAAGTACAGCAATAATACAGTATATGCTACAGTGACCATGTTGAAGCCTTGGACTAAGATACAAACAGCCATACTGCACATAATGAGACACTTCAAGAAACGTTTGCATTTGGCTATATGTAACACTCTTATGGAAAAGTAGAACAATTGAGCGTGCTTTTAAATAAATATGTTAAATAAAAATGTAAACTAATTTGGAAGTTTATTAAAAACAAATTAAATTATAGATTAAATGTATATTATTTTTTACCCACTTAAGAAAAACTGGTAACATTTTATTTTACAGTGTCCTTGTTACATAGTAATAACACAGTAAAGCATAGTAATAACAGTATATTAAGCAACTTGGTTACATTTCATTTTTGAAGTGACATTGTAATTACATATTTAAGTACTAAGTAATATTAATTAACTACATATACTGACTACATATACTTCACTACCCTCTGCCCTTCAGGCCTCTGTAGCCCGAAAACAACAACGGAACGGTTCAGGAGGAGTTTTTACTAACAAGCAGTAAGATTCCTCAATCACAGCACAAATATGATAACACGACAGACAATTACACACACAGCACACAACAGACAACCACACACACACACACACAACCACCTTATATAATGCAATTTCCTTCTGGAAATTAAGAATATCTTTACCAATGGCACATCTGCCCCTTACCTTATCTGCACCTTATGGCACACAGTATTTATTACCACAGTTACTTTATCCAAATGCATCTATATTTATGTGTAAATATGTATACAATTTAGTTTTTACATACTGTATACCCATTCAGTGCAATTCCCCTGTTATAAATAAGTACATTGACATAAGGCAGTTTCTTTTTTATATAGATTTTTTTTCCTTTCTACACTTATAATTTTTACTTGTATAATTATCCTCTGTTAGTTATTTTTATGTTATTCTGTTTTTTTTTTAATCTCTTATTTGTATGTTTTGGCACAGCTATAACTACATGTGACAAATAAAGCACCTTGAATCTTGATTGGTTAGGATTAGGGTTCACATAGGGTTATTTGCATGTAATTATGCATAATGTATTGTTATTATAATAGCCAGTTACGTACAACAAATGTTGCAACGATTGAGACACGAGAAAGCGTTCGGATCCATATGCAAACATTTAATGGAGACACACACACACACAGAGTAAAGTCATAGGCAGAGTTATCAGAGACACAGGCAAGAGAATAATCCGAGTTCGTGGTAAAGGGTCAGGCGATGAGACAAACAGAGTCCAGAGGAGCGAGGCAAGAGCGATAGTCCGAGTGCAGGCGAAGGTCCAGATCCAGGAAGGCAGAGAAACACGGAGGGAACACAGGAAAACACGGGTGGCACGACAACGGGGAAAATGCACGGTACATCCAAAGATTGACGAGCGACTAATACAAGGACATCCGGGATATTTATACATGTGCAGACAATAGGAATGGGAGGAGAACATAATAGTAACCAAGACAACATACGAGGTGGGTGGAGACGAGAGCTCATTGATAATTAGTCCATACAATGTAAACAGAGACATGAAACACAGACATAGTTCATGGAGGGCTGGAGTGTCATCCAAAACTGGACTGACACATCCAGCTGAACATGACAGTAGCAATGTGTACTTACACTGTGGTTACATATTAGATACACATCTAGTTACTATGTTAGTACCCAGGTGTTAGGGCACTTAATATAACACTAAATATAAAGTGGGACCATTTCAAATTATGAAAGAATGTTTAAAAGTTCACAGTTTCACAGAGAAGCAACTCAAAATTAGTTTTGATCGGTAAGCAAATTGCATCTGCCTATTTTCCAAATTGTAGGCAACTACATTTAATCTGCCTAAAAACATGTAAATTGATAAAAATAATGAGAAAGAAAAAAAAAGGTTTTAAAATTATTGTGTTGAGGGCAACTTAACCAAACTGAGCAAAAGCTGTAATAAATGCAAGATTTCTATAAAAATAGGAAAAAAAAAGGCAGCTACACAAGCAGTAGGAAGCAAGACGATCCAAAAACATGGTTTTATTCAAACTCTCCTAAGCTCTTGTGTCATTTTTCTAAGCATCACATTGAGCAAAAAAAATCTGCAAAGCAATTCATTTTCCTCACTTTTGTGATTTAGGTATACCCCATGGGGATTTTAGGATTCGGAAATATTATGTTTGCAGTGCTTTCATCATCTTTGAATTTGAATACGGTTAGGAAACATATCACTGACTGAACAACTCTGAATGAATGCTTCCTGTGTTTCCTCGACAGACTCCCCTCAGAGGGCCACATCGCACATCATCCATTCAAAGAAACCCAAGGCTGGCACTAATTAACTATGGCACAAAATCAATTTCAAGAGCAAATAAAAGACCAAAGAAAGAAAAAGGTTGTCTGCCAACTCCTGGGAATAATAAGAAACAAATTAATAAATGCAACTGCCCTCCAGGTTGGTTCTGGAGGTTAATGGGGAGGTCGGTATTTGTGGTCATGAATCAGCATAGCTTCTCAAGGAATTCTCTTCCGTATGCCCTTACAATATCTTTGATCATACCACAGTGGTAATAAATGGCTTTATCATGGTACACTAAAAAATGCATATATTAGCAAAATATTTGCAAAAAACATTGTAAGCTTTTGCCATTAAAAGCAAAACATGGCAGTTTATAGTACATATTGTCGTCAAGTTGTCAAAAGGCGAAATATCATTAGCATTTATTCCTCATGAAACATTTCCTAAGCACTTAAGACCCTAGCATTACAATCATTCTCTCCCAGCTAAGTGGAAAATGCAGCAGAGGGGTAAAAGGTGAGTTTTCAGTGTCACAGCTCTGACTTGGAAGAGTCGGTATGGCAGTGCTCTCACTCATTAAGGGCAGAGACACTAAGGTGGGCTCTCTGGGGAGACAAACGAAAAGAACAGAGACAAGGAAGGAGAGAGGAGCAGGGAGGGTGTCTCTGCAAGGCGCCGACCTTTTCTTCAGCCCTCCACGGCTCACATCCCTTTGGGAGTGTTGCCTACGTGGGCATGTTTTAGCCTGAGTAATTACACCAAAAGCCGTCATCGCTGACCCTATTTCAGTTAATTACACAGAAGATTCCAGCATAATAAATTCTGTTTATGACTACAGGACAAGGTCTTAGATTTAATGGCATTTGCTATGACCAGAATTACTGTTCCTCATACTTAAGGCAAGGTATTTAAACACGTCTCAGCCTCGACACACCCACGGACCTCCTACAGTCTGTTCGCTGACCGCCAAATGCCTACTGAAAACTTGGTACTTTGTTGAACCGGCAAGCTTCAGTCTGATTGCATGTCCGTATATGCAATCTAAGAAAGACACAGAGGAGATCTTGAGACATTTTAAAATGAGAAAAGGTCTATACTTTTTTTTTCGACCAGCAACAATTCTTGTTACAAAGTCTATCGACATTTCATTTTTCTTACTTTCTTTTTTTTCCTTGTTTTTTTTTTTTTTTTATATATATATATATCAGAGTTTTTCAAACTAGTTTTTCACACTAGTTTAGGATGTTAATATTGAGTGTTTTTCAGATGTGCCTTCTAATTTGAATCTTATCCGAATCTGCCTATTTTGTTTTTCTTATACAATCTCTGTTAAGTTAAGGGAAGGGGCACATCAAAGTTTACAACGGTAGTGACAACATTTCTCTGGTATATTTTTGTTTGCAGTGGAAAAACAACATTTTCATGAGAAGGAAAAAAAAAAGAAAACAAACTGAAATTTACAACTATATTATACCCTGTGTCTATACCAATACTGTATACAGGTATGTCATACAGTATGTCAAGGCCTTGTTCAGGAGCGGATGTAGTGAATTTGGGGCCTAAGGCAAATATAGGAATGGGGCCCTACATTTGCACACATTTACTTCAAACAACCTTGAGGTTCCTTTTTTTGTTGTCAAAGTTGCTGCTGCACAATGGTGCCCAATAGTTACGTCCAGTGTTTCTAAATTTTTTCATGTACATATTATAATGGGATTCTTTCATTAACATTTACTTTTATATTTAGCAGACACTTTTATTATTTCATGTTGTAGACCAAGGAATATCAACTGATTTACAGTTGAGATACAAGAAGTAGTCAGAAGTAGACATTATTGTATTACTTATTATATTTACTGACACAAACCTACACATAGCCTAATGTGTCCACATACTGTATTCTGATGCAGCTAAATTCTCAATAAATGTTTTTTTTTTATTAAAACGGGATGAATATGAAATAGTGACAGAAGAGTGATCCAATCGTCGTCTGATAAAATCAAACTGGGTACACATAAGATAATGACAACAGCTGTGCTTGAATGTATAATTATGCGCAATTAGTAGAATTTGTACTTCGTTTAGTACTGAGATGTAAATTTGCAGACACTCCCAAAAGCAGCATGAGCAAATATTAAATCTAAAACTAACTTTACCGCACTCCGTTAAAACCAGTGTGTTTTCATTTTAATTGTTAATTCATTGTTTAATTGTTTACACTGCCGTTAAACCTTCCCCAGAGTTTTCAAACTAAAACGGGGTCTGCAGCGTTTTCAAAAGTGTCGGTTTCTGAGGGTGGAAAACGCCAGGATAGGTGCGTTAAGTTATGCTTTTTAAAACGTAAACGCACCTAGTGTAAACGGGGTCTTAGAGAAGCAACATATCTGAGTTTTTCACTTAACGGAGCAGACACATAGAGAGGAGTGCAGCGGGAAAGATTGAGAGACCTTGCGCTCGGCTTCAGATGCAGAATATTTGTGTTTGCTACAAGCAGGATACACACGAGGCACGTTCAACTCCGACACACAGACGATCCTAGTAATAAACACCGTAACCATTCGCCTGTCCATGCTTAATGCGCATCTCTTGAAAAGCATTTTGGGGGCCCCTTATCTTTTTGGGCTCAAGGCAGTTGCCTACCTTTGCCTAATGGGTAAGTCCACCCTTGGCCTTGTTACAGACTCTGTGTTCAAACAAAAATATAAAAAAAATACTTTTCTGCCAAAAATTGTTATTGGCCTACTTATGTAAACCTCCATTTTAGCACATTACCAGTCTGAAGCATCTGGCTTTCTTTTCTCTGCTGAAATCCAATATTCTCTCCCACTCCTGTCCACTTCCTCCAAAGCCGGCGTAAAGCGATGCTAAGTGCTTTAGTGATTTCTGTATTTCCTCACTAAGTACTACACAGATTAAGATGCACAGGACCATGGCAGTTAAGATGAAGTGGAGATGATAAATTTACACATCCTAATAATCTGTATTCAACTGAAATTTAAAAAAGCCCTTATACAAACCTCAATCAGAAAACAAATTGATCTTTGCATGTACAGTACAATGAATATGTACAACAGTATATTTTTTTCTATACCTTTTCTATAACTCAATACAACAAAATGCTCTCAGACAGAACATACTTATTGCTCTCTACATCATAGGTTCTCATCTGGTGAGACAACACCAAAAATTTGCATATTTGGCTTTGATGGTTTGCCATTTGGTGAAATCTAGCTAATTTAGCTAAATGGATAGGTTTTGTGACATGCCCTCATCTTCAAATACCATTAACAAGACTAAGGCAAAATTAGAGAAAGTCCTGCTCAGAGTTTAGTTTTAACAAAGATAAACATAATTTCAGTCAAGAATATTTGTTTTGTGTTATTGGACTTCAAGATCAGGAAAACATCCACATTTTGATGCAACACAGTTTTTCTTGTTAATAATTCCATGGTTCCGAGAACGTATCTGTTTACTGTTGAAAATGTAACATTTATGTACAGTGTTGCATTGTGTTCTTGGTCGTTTACTAAATGTAAATGTCTAATCTGGGACCTGAAACAAAACCAGTCGAGAACCACTGATCTATATCCCAATTGCAAAAAAAAAGAAAAAGAAATCACTTCTGTGCAAGAGCAGGTTTGAATAGAGAATTTCTGCAGGGAGCTGAGATTTATGGTTTATGTGACATTTAATGGGCCTTTTTCGTTCCGTTTCCACTCTCTGGCATAGCATGAGAGCTCGTGCGGAGAGGCAGCATATGGTGTTGATGTAAGAGCTTTGCCAGGTGTGGCTGAATCTGAGCTTGGCTCCAGCACACAAAGGGAGTACAGTAGATCCCAAAACCAGGCAATCAGGATGACTAGCTTAATACAGACTAAACCATCAGCTCTATATGAGTGGAATCTTCTGTAATTCATTGTCTCAGAAGGACTCGGGGCATCTTACATCCATGAGATAATCAGATAAATCAGATACATGCAGCAAAGGGGCAGAGCAATGTTGTGCTTCTCTAGACAAAATGAAGAAAAACTACGGGTGCACACAAAAAGTTGTCTTCTAACAATTCTAATGGATTTACAAGTTACATGATCAAATAATAAATTTTATAAATAGTTCTAATGCAGCGGTTCTTAATGCTGTTTCTTGTTTCTTCTCTGCATCTTTCTCTCTCTCTCATTAAGATCCTGTAATAAACTGTTATACACTTATTCTCACATAGCTATGAGAAGTTTAAACATGAACGCAAATGCTGTTGCCATACTGTAGTGCTTGCACAGACTCTGCACAACCTTCTTTACTAATATCCTCTGCATCTCAATCGGGCACAAATTGATAAACAATATCGATGATGCCATTGTTTACAATACAAACAAGCCTTCTGAAAAGACACTATCACTTGATATTAACACATTTTATTTGTGTTTTTATTCCCATATGATCTGTGCACACAGAGCTCATCAAATATAAATGGAAGCCTAACCATACTTGATTGACACTTGATTCATATGGATTATGTTTTCAGTGCATTATTAACTTTTCGAACTGTCTAGATTTGGTTGCATTGACTTTTGATGGATAGAGAGCTTAGGTTTCATTAAAACAAGTCTTAATTTGTTTTTAGAAAATGAACAACCATCTTAGGCCAGACATACCAAGACCAATTCGAACGTATTCATAGGAGGTCCCAAATTCGTGCTAATTCGTACTTCGAAATTTTGGTAATCTGCATGAATTTGGTCAGATTCTCACCTGGAAATTTCCAGCATAATCCTCCTCTTGGTCACCATTGCGCCCTTCCTTCAGAGCGATAAGAGTAAAGCCTCTGAAGTATGCAGGGTTGGCCGCATACAGGGATACTGGAAATAATCATAATTAAAAAAATATAGTTACATTATCTTTCTGATTGTTTCCACACTGAATGTCTGTCAAAATCAATAAAACACCAACGATGATATCAGGTTTCTAATACAGAAATTGATAATATTTCATAATTTTTGCCCATATAATCTTTAACTGCTGAAGATAAACTCATTTGGCTTGTTGTTCACAGTGGAGAGGCTGCAAATGTTTAGAAGGCAAGTATGGATAGAGCGGATGCCTACATTTTGTTACATTTGTGAAGTTGTGGAGGTAAAGGAAACAGACTAAACAGCTGATGCCGGAGCAAGGTGAGCGCTTCTTATATGGTCCAGCAGTTCACTGAAAAATCAGATGGGTTTGCCACTCCCAAAAATACATATAGAAACTTTACTTCTTTTCTAGTCCAGAAACTCTGACTTTTTTATATAAATACCTCCAGTAAAATGCTAATGTAACCTATTTTAAATAATTTCATTAACATGTTAAATGAAAACATATGATGCACACATTACGATTATTGGTTAATACACAAGTTAGGAAGTTAGAAATATTGTTAACCTTTCATTTGCATATTGAAAATAATTTGCAGGGTCATATGAGATGAGAGAAATGGCTAGAATTTTATTTTTGTTTGTTTGTTTATTCATTCATTGAGTCACGTCAGAAATGACAACATTATATAACATAACTCAAGCCATCTATGACAAATCAGTATTAAAAATGTAGCCTATTATTTGGGCGCTTTAAGCGGCATTTAAACTGAGCAATTTATAAAACTGCAAAAATGGAAAAGGCAAATTGCCAATTTGCCGTTACTTGACCATGATAAAATACATCCTTGCCCTGGTAACACAGTTCAGCTATTAAAATCTGCTTTTTGGTTTATCCTTTGCTTAATGAATGGAGGGAAATAAAATAGTTTGTTTTCACCTAAAATATAAAACACAGAACACAAAAATGGACTTTTGGCTTAAAACGTTATAGCTACTGAGAGACAACTTCCCCACATAATAATAAAACCCAGTTTTCACAATAACTTAGGCAATATGCTGCCTATGTAGCCAACGTGTTAGTTTTTTTTTTGTTTTTTTTTCAGACAAAGCCTCTATCTCCAGCGCGCGCACTGTGAAGCGCCTCTGTCCGCGCCGGGGGTCCTGACAACAGCTGAAACAGTAAAATATGAAACATGTACCTCGGTAAATGCTGCCGGGTTGATAATGCTCCGGGTCTCCTTCCACTCGCAGTCTGAATTCACTGAAGCCCTCCCTTCTGCCTCCAGCTCCGTGAGGCTGAGCCCGCGTTATCCAGTTGCAATAGCCGTCAGATGGAGCCGCTCTGTCCGCGGGCTCCTCGTGCACACTCGCGCACACGCAGCCGGTCAACAGCAGCAGGACAGCGGCTCTCCACATATCCGATCGCTTCACGTTCATTTCCCTATACTTACAAGCGTGTTTCTAGAGTGTTAAACTCTAGTGGAAACTAAACTTCGCTGTAATAACAGGCTCCCATACACGCAGATGCTAATATATCCGCCTTTCACCGTGTTATTTTGCCATCCTGGACTCAAGAGAGAACGAGAGATGAGGAATCGCCTGTCTGTACCGAGTGGCACATTCAGAGTGGACTGACTCCAGTGCTGCTGCCTCACACTGACAGCTGAATGGATTCATCCACACAAACTTGAAAACAAAGACTACATGCTCAGAGCAGAGAGAGACCCGGTTTTCAGATATTTTGAACATCGTCAGAACAAATTATATGAGGTCCTTTATTAAAATTTTGTTTCACTACAGCTCTCCAGTGTTTGCCTATAAATATTAAAACACCCAATTATTGGGCTCTCTTCTCCTTTCTTGTTGCTGAACTTAACTGTTAACTTCTGTTTTAACATTTATTTTGTCTTCTGTAAATAGTGTGCAGTTTAATAAACTACAAAAAGAAAAAAATACAATAAAAACTAGGATCCACGACTTTGACGTCATATTTGGATTGTACATTTTGATTGGTCTTCTTTCTTTCAAACATTTTGCATATGGTGTTGCGATTAGCCTATTTTCTTTCTAAAAAAAAAACGAAGTGTGTGTGTCATTTCACCAAACCATAGGCTACCTCAAAAACTGTTTGAAATAAGGTGGAACCCAAAACGGATCAATAAATGGCCATGGTTTCACCCCAATCACATGCTAGTTCATTATTTAAATCATACATTATTCAATTCGGCCATTAACCTTCCTTTATGGAACTGTGGAGATATGGTAGAATAGTAATGTCTCAGTGTTTTTCTTCTTCTTCTTCTACATTTAAAAAAAAAAACAGAAAGTGGGCAAAGAACATTCTCATTATAATCTCCGGAGCTGTCAATCACTTTAGTTCAGCGCAAGTTCCCTGACTGAGTCCTGCCTTCCTGCCAAAATTCCAGTTACAGTAGGGAGTGGGGAGCCTACAAAAAAAAAACAAAAAAAACAATATGGCTAGATTGCATGGCTATGAGTGTGAAGCTGCGTTTATACAACACTTCAACAGCATGAGTTTGTAAAACAAAAACAAAACCCATTTTGTGTGTGGAAATACTTCCTTCTGTCACAACCCTTAACTATTAATTTGAAAATGTATAATTTTAGAACTAGTTAGGAAGTTTGAGTTGCTTTATTGAAGTTAAAAGCTTACTGTAGAGTGGAATATTATGAAAAGTTACATTTGAATGTCTTATCCTTCAACTGTTAAAGGTATTTCCCATGGATTTCCCATGCATCCCAATAAATGCATTATTTAAATTTTTTTTGCATACAATGTGTTTAAAGTTTAAATAATGTCTTTGTTTACAAACTTGTTCCATTCCCTTGTAAAAGACCACTTCTCAATACCAATTACTATTATTAAATACTAATGTTAATAAAAAAAAAAAGATTAAATGAATGATAATATTTAATAAACAACCATTTTAAAAGTTGTTAAACAATTCATTAAAAGTACAAAGGCAGCACTCTGATACAGCATAAAGGTAAAAATCACAAAGCTATTGTAACCATTAGGCTGGAGTGTTTCAGTAACTGTGTGTCTATTGTCATTTATGAACTTTCATGTTATGAACTCTAGTCTCCGCCCATCCTATGGGTGGTCATGGTGTTTCTTTTGGCTCCTCCCACTTACCTAATTTCCGTG
>JAUCMU010000033.1:16102888-16113397 GCA_032275025.1 Enteromius treurensis
CTTTCAGCACCACCGAAAGCAACTCTGCGCCCCTCCCACGGGCCGTGGAGAGGCTGGGAAGGTTCCGTACAGATTCTCTGTTAACAAACTGGAAATGCAAAAAAGTCTCGTCAGTTGGCAGGGGATCTCTGCGTAACGCGGCCTCAGAGTCGTGGCTCTTTCCATGGGTGTTCAGCCTGTGAACCTATCAGTGTCCCTTTTCCTTTGTGATTGGTTAACATGGTTTAGTCAAAAGTCAACAGGCTTTTTGGAATCCAAAATATTTTAACAGGTGCTTCTGCATTTCGTTTTGAAACTCTTCCATCAGTGCCTTGTCCGTCTCATCTCACTCCTGTCAGTCAGCCCGACTCCTCACGTGGTCTTGGGTGGTGAGAGACCATGCATCTTGCTATACAGTAAATCTCTCTCGTTATGATGGGAGTTTTATTATGTTTTAATGTGTAATATAGATAATCATCTTGTTCCAGGGGTTTCCAGTGACTTGGTCGGAGACTAATGTACATCAGTGATGTGACCGCACTGCTGCTTTGTTTTTTTTTTTAGTGTTAAATGTGGCAGAAAGTTCAGGTAGAGATGTCCCCTAAACTCTAATTACATTCTAAATCCTAGTCAAGTACGCCACCCGGAATATACGTACGGGGAAATAACAGCCCTATGCAAGGGCTAGGGATGCATCGATTAACCGGTTTCGTCACGGTTGATTAATTGTAAAGGTTCCGCTAAAAGGGTTTTCTGTTACACAAAACGGGACTGTTGCAGCTTGGGCAAAACTAAAACAAAGTTACACTAGCGGTGCACCACCCTTAATTGACGTGCTTATAGAGACACGGAGCACCGAGGCTACTACATGCATTACTAACTGTGACAGAGGACTAAACAGATCCTTTATTTCCACCAAACTGCTGCTAAAAACTGAATGCATAATGAATAACGGATGGCAAACTGAAAGTTTTTAACGCACGACGTGAACCACCTGACGCAAAGCTACGAGCTTTGAGATGAAAAGTGTGGTAAGATCACATAGGGCTGGGTGATATATATCGCACGGTATTTAATGCGCATCTCATCAGTAAAGACGGTTCTTTGATTAGTGGGAAAACTCTGTCAGCTGTTTTTAAAAGGAACGCCAGTCGTGCGATAAAATACCGTGCGATATATATCACCCAGCCCTAAGATCACATTTACTTAAATCAGTTATTTTCTTGAATGAAGTATTTGATTGCTCGAGAGAGAGATGCGTGTGTGAATTAGTCTACCTGCGTCTGTGCGTCTCTTGGTTTATTAATAAAAGTTGCGGGGCAGCGTTCAAGAAATCTGTGCTCTCCTGAATGTTTGTATATGTGTGCAGCGCGACCCTCAATCTCACACAACAATACACATCATCTTCTCAGGCCACATGTAAAATCATAGAAATGATTATCAACGTTATTAAAATTAATAACCTAGTACGCCTACAGTATGGATAACAGTTGATTTTAATAATATTTTAGTTCATTTCCATCTTTAGTAACAGTTTCCCCCTGTTGGTTAAATAAAGTTAATATTAGTCGTGCATTAATAACACTTCAGAAACAGTATAAATTTATAAGTAAAAACCATGGTGAACCAATGTTTGTGTAAAATCTCTACCCCTGGTCCAAAAGAAATGTACATGTAGAAATGTAAATGTAGTTTATTTTGTATATGTGCATTTTGTATTTTGTTCTGATTTGTAATAAATTTGCACACATGACCAAGTTGGAACATCATGTCAGATGATCAAAAACATTTTTGCATCTTTAAAAGGTTCAATTAAATCCATCTATTTTAACTAAGTTTTAACTTGCAGGCATGCAGTAATTTAAGCTATTTAAATATTAAGTTGTATAAGAAAAGTGACATTTCTACTGTGTTTTGCTCTTTTAGGGTTGACCATAAAAACAAAGTAGGCAGAAAATTAATTTCGACAGGTACGAGGCTGTGAGGAGTACAGTGAGCTCGATGGATTGAAGATTTATATTATGTATGTACTGTATTGTAAAGGCAGTTCACTCCTCACGGCCTCAACAAAGCTTTGTTGTTTTTAGCAGAAATAATAATTCCCTTCCTCATTCAAATCAGCACATACAGTATTTGTTTCAAAGCAGTTTTGACAGAGACCGTTTTCAGTTCAAACCATACAGTATGAACTTCTCTCCGGGTCATCATTCAGATCGAAACTGTTTTACAGGCTTTAACATTTCTAAGCACGGGTCAAGATGGACTCTTCTAAAGAGGCGTTTTCCTTTTATAGATACGAGCATGCAATGCAAAATGAGCCCTGCTTTAGCTAAAGCACAATATTATGATGAACGCAGCATGCAAAATGCACACGGATTGGTTTTTAAGCATAATTTACCTTTAATGTCGCTTGCCTCAAATCATCCCACACAACACCGCTAAGAAGACAAGGGGCATCTTGAACTGTATATATATACTGTATCATATTTGCATATTTACCTTTTTTTAAATTGACAGCATATTCCTTAAAAAAAAAATAAAAAAAATCTGGGATTCTAGGACAACGTTTACAAGTTCTTTCCCAAATATAGGGTCAAGCCCTAAGAGACGCCCAACCTAACAACAACCTTCTCTCAAGCTTACAGTAACAGGAATGAAGAGCTGAACAGAAGGCAAGCGTATTTCTCACTTTTTATTGCACCATAAAGAAAAGCTGCTACTGTCACGAGTCTTTACATTCACCTGTCTGGGTGGGCATACTCTTACTATCTATTTGTTCTTACTGTAATTTGCAGCATATGATTGGCATAAAAGACTCTTAAAGTGCCCCTATTATGCCATTTTAAAGGTGGCTAATACTGTTTTATGAGTGTCTTAACACAGGTTTACGTGTATGCAAGTTCAAAAAACACTTTAGTTTTCTCCAGAAATAGATTTAATTGTACCCCATTTCTAAATGGTTCGTAAACGACTCGTGTGAAGCAGTTCGAAGACTCAGTTTCTCTAAACCCCGCCCTCTCGTGATCCCTCACTGTGATTGGTCAGATGGCGCAGTCCTATATGATTGGTCTACCGCTACAGTGCTCCACAGACTCAAAGCTTGAACCAAAACTAACGTGGACAGTGCTTTTATAAGCGAATCGGGCACACCTCTACGTAGTGAACTTTAGCATTGCATAAAGCATAACACTGCGTTAAGCCATCGTTTATCATTACTTAGGCCACATTTACACATAGCCGGGTATTTAGTGAAATGAATAATTCCTCCCCTCCGTTTTCAATAATAACATTGTGCACACAACATCATTTTCAAAAAACTTGTCATTTATATCAACCCGCATAAATATGCCGTTGAGCGCAATAATACTGTAACTATGCCAAACCCAGAGCCATACAGAGAGAGAGTTGCGACAAAACGCTTGATCGTCACGTGATTCACGCAGAGTCGAAATAGTTCCAGGAAGTTCTTGGCAGGCAATTCAAATAAATAGTACTAGAGAGACAGAACTGCGATTTTTGGTAATTAGTATTCAATACATGGTTTGATTTACAATTTGTACATACTACACACGTTTGAGTATTATATTTATGTAATTACAGCATTGTTGATTTTCTAAAATATAAAAATCTGTTAATATTTTAAGATTAATTTGGTCCCTTACCGTTACCTGCCTATTGTGTTCTTACACTGGTATGTTAATTAAGTCATGTTCATTGTGGTTTAACTAATTTAATGGTAACTGAGGGCCAAACTAATACTGATGACTAATTTCATCTTTATGACTTTCAGAAAAGACAAGACAGGAGCGACAGGTGACAGGTGATTGTTAGCGCACAGCACAGCAGCAGAAGCATGATGAAAATCCTTAGGAAAATTTAAATTAAACTTCTTCATGTTTTCATCTTTATCCTCCATGTGCTTCACATGCGCCGAACCCATTTGACTGCTGAGTTTTGCGTCTTATGATATCCCGCCTATTTCCATAGGCACAACGTTGCTGAAATAAAACGTATATATGAATGTAAACACTTAATGTCTACCAGGTCTTAATGTGACAGAAGGCTATTAAACCTGCTGCAGTCTGCCAATGTTGTTTCAAGAGTTCGCGCTTCCTCATAATCAAGAAGGATAAAGTTTAGCATATGTGGCGTACTGTCCGGGGGGCGAGCCGGGAGGACGGCGGACACCGAACCCTAAAGGCTTGAACCCTAGCGAGGGCTAGAGCTCGGCGTCCGGCTCGGTCCTTTCATGCCCCCCCGGAAAGAAAGGTCGCGAGAGCAGCTAAATGGCGGAGAAGGGGTGGAGGAGGGATGCTCCTACTCGAATTTAGTTTATTTGCAAAAACTTCACTTGACTTTCATAACATTTTTTCCCCTACTTTTTAAGCCAATGGTGACCAAAACAGCCTGATTACAAACTTTTTTTCTTCGAAATATCGCCCAGTTTTCCTTTGGAGTCGATAAGTGTATGATGTTTTAAGTGTCTATAGTGTTTTAAAAATCTGTTCAGATTTTAAAATTCATGTAGTGTATTCCAGCCTTAAAACTATGGATGAACAAAGCTTTATGGGTTTAAGTGATTAATGAAAAAAATATCATTTTAGCGTGGGGTAACCCCTTTAATGCATTTGGATGGTAGGCCATTATATCGTAAATTTTGAGGGGAAAAAAGGGGGCCTAGCATTGAACCCTACTGTACACCAATCATGGCCGGTTCCAGACAGACACCTATAAGCAGTCAGAAATTTGAAGGGAGCATCATGTCTACACATCATGTTTGAGCACTGCTTTTTTCTTTGCTGAATTGTGTTGTTGTGGATTGGACTTTGTCAGGCCTCTACCTTCAGACCTGTCCAACTTGGGTGTTCCACTTGAAGACTAAGCTCCTGCTGGTATAGCTCTTAAGGTCACTGAGGCACGCAAACCCCCTGACCACAATAAGGTGGCAATGGCTCAGGGGGAAACTGAACAATATAAATAAATAAAACAAAATAAATAAAATATCATTAATCCAGATTTTATCAATCAACGACATAACATTTATCTAATTCTTAAAAATGTTTAACCTAAAGTAAGACTTAACACACTATAATAATATAATAGAATATTTACAAAACTGAAAGGTTGTCTTATAATTAAGCACCAGTGATTTACATGTTAAGTCAATGCAATGCAATTAGACATCCAGTGGCGCAATTCACGCGAATTAAGTAGCAGCAATTGCTCAAGTTAAAAAAATCTGAACTTTGGCTAAAAAAAACTTTGCGTTGTGTTAACCAATCAGGAGCTTGCTCTAGTAGTGATGTGATTACTATGTAGCAAGCGGTGGCAGAATTCCGAAACAATGGAGGACAAAATCATCAACATCAACATCCTCCCAAGCGCACTCAGATTGACACACCTACACTTAAGAACCACATTATGTGTAACATAAACACCTACAGTACACTAAAGAGCCACATTATATATAATATAAGCCAGTGACTTACTGATGGATATAGATGTCCAGTTTTTCAAAATGGAAAATTCAGCCATAAAACCTGGTTGGAATAACAGAGTAGAAGGTTAAAGCTTAAAGACCTTGGAAATGTGGTTCAAGAAACCCTTACAAAGGTGTATGTGTGTGTGGACTGTGTGCGATGCCAACAGCAGTGGAAGTAATGCATCATTAAAGGACAGAAACCAAGGATGACCAAAGGCCAAACGCAGCATAACCACAGGCATCTCAAAATAAATGTATTGCAAAAACCAAAGCAGAACTCCTGCTGGGTTAGGCAACCCTTACAATGACTTTGATCGAAAACATGTAATAGAAACACAAACAATCTCATAGCTGTTCTTACTGCCATCATTGAGCAGAATGTATAGACAGTGATTGAGAGCTAAAAATAAAAGCGGTTCACTTAAAGCTGTGCTCTTTCAGTCTTCCCCCATTATTATTTTGTCCATCTGATATCTTCCTCTCCTCCACAAACGGCTACTCTTGCTGTCCCACCAGCTTACCATTCATTTACATGTGTAATTATAGGGAAGGGGGTAACTGAAAAGATTCATGCAAATTGTAATTAACAGAATTTTATAATTTTTTTTTTTAATGGGAGCATGGCTGTGAATAGTCATTTATGAGACCTAAATTGAATCTTATAACATTACTGCTAAAGATTTGTAATAGGAGGAGACTTCTGGACAGGCGTATCATTTAGTATGGATGAACTCTGTGGAACGACGCATGAACGAAGGCCTGAGATTGCAGCATTGATAATAAAATAGCTTTCTGACATAAAGGCCTATTCAGACAAGTTGTTCAGTCAAAATATTTATTTAAAAAAATAAAATTTACAATAGAAATTTTGCCATCAGTAGGATTTTTCTTTCTTTCTTTCTTTTTTTTTTTTTTATGAAATTGTTGTTGTTGTTGTTGTTTTTTTGTTTTGTTTTTTCAACAAGGATGCATTGTTACAGATCATCCTATTTTAAATAAATGTTGCTTTTGATAAAACAAATGCTCCCTTCTTTCGAAACAAATCTTAAAGTCCCAAAATGTTTCAATGGTAAGTATATTGTCATATGTATTTTTATCTTCAGAGTGGTTGTGTTATTTACTACTGGCAGAGCACTTTCATTTATATATGTATACGACAGGATTTATGACGTAGTCAGAGCCTGTTTAGTGCTAGAGTTTCATGTAAAACAGCTCTCGGTGCCAACCTCTACATTCTGTTCCATCACACTAAACTGCAAAGCTTGAGATTATCCAGAAGCCGAAACCAAATATACAGCCATTGTTAGAGGCCTAAGCTATGCAAATCTTCTTTGAAACCCATGCGCATAGTAGATACGAAATCCTATTAAAGATGTGTGAATTTCAGTCAAGATCTAGAAGGCCAGGTTAAGGTGAGGAGATAGATTATTGGCTAAAAAGACATCACACAATTTATTTAATTGGCCAATGAGTTTCTGTAAAACCTGATTTATTAGGATAAGATGATCTCCCTGTAAAATTTTGCCATATGATTTATTTTACCTTGAAAAAAATAAAAATAAAAAAATAAGAAAACTTAAAGCAGTCCTTCATCTGCATGAGATATTTGTCTCTATACTATAACCCCCTTTCCACACCCCTGATCATCTGGGCATTAATAATAGAGGCTCATTGTGGCCTCATGCATATCTGAGTGCATTAAACTCGCTCAGGATTTACTCAAGAATGGATCTCAATGAAGGGGGGGTTACTATCTTATACACACAGTGGAAGACAATGAAAAGGAAATACACTGGGGGGAAAAGATTGAAAGAGTGAAAATGACTGAGAATGATATCTATTGAAAAAGTAAATAAATAAATAAATAATATATAAAATATAAAAAAATAATATATAAAAAAAAACAAAGTCTGACTTTTGTGTCTGATATTGTAAACAGCTTTGAATTCAGGACAAAAAGATTTAACATTACCTGACAATACTGTTCTTAATTTTTTCCTTTCCACTGTACATTAAATAGCATCTCGAGCAATAAAACCTCCCCCTTTTTCAATTTAATCATAGTGGGAAAACGAATTAAATAGCAGTGATAGAGCAGTAAATTTCTTATACGAGCTGTCAGCCGTCCAATCCCGCATATGCGTCTATACACTTATTTGTGTGCACACGAGCATGGAGTGGGCTGGTCTCTTTTGGATGAGCCGAGGGGGTGACAGTTTGGGTGGCCAGACAATGTTGCTCTGATGAGGTGACAGACGGCCACTCGTGAACCCGAGGGGGTGGATGACATCAGTATTCACTCATAGCTTCACGACCCCAGATGACCTTCCCCTCTCAATTCGCACCACACCTCTCCCGGGCCGCCCCTTCCTCTACCGGCACCGCGGGAGGCGTGCATGTTCCCTTGAATGCAGTTATTGATGGCTTTATCAGCCTTTCGGCTCCTGCGCTGCTTCAGTGGTGCGTTTACAGGTATAATGCTGACAAGGAGTATGATAATGGCCATCGCTGATCATACACATCTTTTCAACCTTCACAGCACAGAATAAATTGCTTCTCACTTATTTATCCTGCATAATAGGCTCTGGGAATAAAACCAGGGTGCGGCTGACTGGGAGCCACTGCCTGCATTAAGCGTGATAATAAAGGTTGATGTCTAAGACACAGAAAGAAAATAACAGTGGAAGCAGCCGCCTAAGGCCCGACATGCTGGGGGCCCTGATGGTCTGATGGTCCATAATAAATGACAACATCTAACATGAGCATGTTTAGCACTTTGTGGATGCTGGAGCGATTTTGCTTGGCAGAAACAAGGTATGTCAAAGTATAAGGCTTGTCATAATTCTTTAAAGATAATATAGGGAAGGAATTCAAACACAGGCTACAAGGGATGCAAAGAAGTTGTAACAATGTAAAACTAGTTACTTTTGCTCTAGATTAATTTAATGCATTCTATAACATAGATAGATAGAGAGATAGATAGATAGATAGATAGATTAATTGATTGTTTCCTGGTTGGAGTGGGTTGTAATCTGTGGCTGTTGGTTGTGTTTGACGGTTGTTGCATTTTTATCAGTCCTCGGGGCAAAGAGGAAATGAAATCTGTTAACAGTATTTCACATCAGGTACAGTATGTGCTTCCACCCCTCCAGCCAATGACACGGTGGCCCCTTCTGTGATTAGCACACAAAAAACGACCTGCTTACAGGGTCATAGGTCAAGGTTCAGAGGTTATGCACACCAACCGTGCTTGGGCAGAAAGCTCAACAGCTGCACATCTGAACGTTTGTCATATGAAGATTGCCAATCACGGTAAAACAAACAGTGGTTTTAGAAAACCGCTAACAGGACATCAGTGGATCACAAGGAATAAAAACAAAAGATAAATTAAACACTTTTTTCTATAACTATATATATAAACTCGTGTAAAAAGAAAATCAAGTTCAAAATCAAGTTCTACAAGGAAAATAAAACAAAACTTGAGTCTAAATTATAATAAAAGCTGAAAAATGACATAAACCATAGCAGAATTATAATAATGTCTGTTTGCTTTGTTCAAAATATGAAGGAGAAAAAGACCTAGGGGATTCCTGCACTGAATATCATGATTAATAATTGAACATTGTAGAGTATTGATTTAAAGCAAGTCCATTCCCTGTGAAGCAGTGGGACACATGCATTCATTAAGAGCTTTGCTGATTTAATAAAAGCATAAACTTATCACTGAAATGCACATTAAGGGACCCTTTAGGGAACTGATGCAGAAACCAATGTGTAATTCTTTTCATATCTGTACATCTTTTTTTTTTCTTTTCTCTTCCTTCCGCTTGATGGATTAGATATGCATTAAGGCGATACAAAATAATTATTCCTAATATATATTTTGACTGTATAGAGGGTAATGTCATATACTAGACAGCAACCACCAAGAAATCATATTCTATCATCCAGACTCCAGACATCCAGACTAGAGCAGGCACTTGTGTAAATGAAATGCATTGCTCTGCTTTCAGTGGCTGTCACTCTTCCAGAGATGGATGTCTACATTTACCACGTGTTCTCCATAGCCACGTGTCAAATCATGCATCTCACAACAAGAATCTTTCTGAATATATATGTGTATGTATATGGAAATATATCAACATATAATGCAGTGAGCTCTGTTCCAAAACCTTGTGAGCTGCCATTCACACACATTCAAACACATTTTTGTGTTTAATAATGCAAAACGCAAGGCAGTGGAATAAAAAAAAGCAAAGTCTAGAGATCCATACTAGCTATTTAGATATACGGTAGCCTATATAGAACTTATTTTAGCTTGAGCTGTACATTTTAGAATGCACTTTGATGCATGATATGATGCAAAAGCATTACATGTAAAAAAAATAAATAAATAAAAAAAAAACAGTGGAAAAGAAGCACCGTTGAATGCCACACACACATATATATGATCTATACAGGATACAACACTCTACTAAGGCAGCAACTGTGCAACACAAACATCATTTAGAAACTCAAGTCAATTATTTTTACTACATTCAGTGTTAGCATGTTGCTAAGTTAACATCACGATGCTTTAGCAAGCATAACACTGTAAAAAATTCCTGTAGAAATTACAGTATTATTGGCAGTTGGATGCCAGTAACTTACTGTAGATTTAAATTTGTTATTTACAGGCAACGGTATGTTCAAAGATAAATTAACATTAAGTCTTTATCTTTACAGGATTAATAAATAAAATAACAGCCTCATGCAAAGCATTCCTGGCAAACAATATCAGAAAAAAACAGAAAAAGGTTGATGAAGATTTCCGGTTCCCACAATGCTTCGCATGAGGCAGTTTTTAATATATATTTTTTTTTTTTTTTCTGTAAAGATAAAAACGTTTTAATGTTTAATGTTGCTGAAGCAGTTTAGTTTATGATTTGTTTATTTAGTTTACAGCCTTTCTTTCAGAAAAAAGTAGAAACTATTTGCACTATGGCAACCCATGAAAAAAATACTATAGTAAATATGTATACATATATATATATATATATTTTTAGATC
>JAUCMU010000033.1:16136112-16149004 GCA_032275025.1 Enteromius treurensis
ATATATTAAATTTATATTACATTTATATCAGATTGCATATATTAAGCTTAAAACAGATACAGAGGAGCTAATCATCTTATGAGCAGTTCTCCAACATAAAGCACGGTTGCACTTTAGATGACCAAAGTTTAAGGACTGGTTTACTTTTCCAGATCAGAAGCTCAGCCTCTATATTTTCAAACATAACTCAAATGTGTGGTCTTGTTTATTTTCAACTGTAAACAAGTGACCGATCTCAGCTGCAGCGTCTATTTATAGTGTAGGGTGTGGGCGCTTCAGACTCTAGGGAGCATTTGGTTGGTCAGCAGATTTGATGATAAGCTCAAGTACGCGGTGACGTCAAAAAAATTGTTGTTCTGTTTTGGCGGAAGTGACGGAACTGCAATGTTTGATGCTTATATCTTCTAAATACGAATTTTGGAGCACACTGCCTTACAGATAACCTTAAGACTAACATGTTGATACTAACACCCAAAAAACATTCCTTTGATTTCAAGGGGCCAATGTTGACCTTTTGCAATAAAATATGTTAGCTCATTTCCATCCAAATGAACATTACCGGTCTTCTTTAATGTAAAACATTCAATGGTTATTTAGCCTAGTCTTTATTACAAACACTACTGAATAAAAACTACAACTCTAAAGCCAGCTAAAACCAGACTGATTAGTTGGGTGGTTTATACTGGTTTAAGCTGGAAATAGCTGGTTTTAGCTGGTCGTTCCAGTTGGTCTCCCAGCTTAAACCAGCTAAGACCAGCCTGACAAGCTGGAAATGTGGCCAAAACCCCTCTAAAACCAGCTTGCTGACCAGCTTAAAGCTAAGACCAGGCTGGTATCCAAGCTAAAATCAACCAACCAGCCTAGGCTGTGTTTAGCTGGTTTTTCAGAAGGGTAGTGTCATTAAGAATTAGAGCTACAATTGCTATATAAGCAGGATGGAAAACCAATCAAAACAAGATTCAGGATAACATATTTTAAGGCATAAATATCAGTGTGCCAACATTTTCTGAATTTCTGCCTCAACTTTTCCATTATATCTTAGAATTTTGACATTTAAGTCAAAGTTTGAGGATTATTCAAACTCTTAAGGTCCACTGGAGAAGTTGCAGGTTAAGGCTATCAGACATTTGAATGACTTTGTTGTCCTTCTGTTCATCCTTCTGCAGTAAAGTCAAGATTATGGCCACAGATAACTTTAGAAACCATCCTCGCGTGTGTGTGTGATAAAATACGGATGTTTTGCTTTTATTATACATATCAAACCCACTGACTTTCCTTGTAGGGGATCCAAATCTTCAAAAGTGCAAAAAGAAACCAAGCCAGCCAAATGAAACCGCTTCACCGCATGCCCGACGGCTCCATTAACTATGACAAAGAGACCATCAGACCAGTGTTCCCATATCTATCAACAGGGTGCCTAAGAATGTTACAATAATAAAAGGCCACACAGCCATTAGCCTCACCACACCTCATTTTATAGGCCTGATATCGGTCTGCAGGGGTCTGCTTTAGATACACGTGACAGAGATGGGCATATCTACCATATAGTGACGGAGGATTAACTCAGTGCCATGCGTGAAATGACTTTGTAGCATTGGGAAAATGTCGGTCCGGGAGGCTAGGATATGGAAAAGTGAATTGGGATTAATCAACAGTTCTCAGAAAACTCTGATGTGATGAAATGGAGAAATGACTGAGATAAAATGTATGAGGGTGACAACAGAGGGTTTGGTATAGAGTATCAGACTATGAATAACAAAAGTGCATTTTCTGATAGACACTAGAATGCAGTAATGGAAGTCAAACATATGAAAATACGGATCTCTTACCTATTACACAGAAACAAAGTTCATATTTTTTGTTGGATTCCTCATTAGTGATCTAATATAGCAGATGGAATGTTATGAGGAATGTATAAGCATGGTATTCATCCTGAGCTATTATCTTTCCGAATGTCTTATATTACAGGCTTAATATTTGACATCAATCCTGAGAAATGAGTTAGCGTAGTGACCCCATAACGAAACATTGTATTTTTAGGGCTGCCAATGTTAACATGGCACAATATAATATTATTATATGCAGTGCTAATATGCATACATATTGAGATATTGAAAGTTTTCTATAATAATATTAGCCATATAATCATGACTCTAATCTTGAGTGTCACATGATCTTTCAGAATCAGTTAACCGTGCTGATTTGATGCTTGAGCAAAATTTCTTATTTTCATTTGAAAACAGTTGTGCTTTTTGCCGTTTTCTTATACAAGAACAGCATTTATTCGAGATTAAAAATATAAATATGCACACAAATAATTAGCCCCTTTCAGTAAAGTAGCAACTTAATTATTATCCTTTAAATAATTTATATTTATGGGGATATACAATATATATATATATATGCATGCAAATAAATACCTCCTTTTTTATTGAATGTCAAGTGGAAACTTAACACAGCAACATGGCACCTGTATTTAATGTAGTCTGTGTAATTTTTCTTCCACTTTGCAAATCTTTAATGTCCAGTTATACCAACAGAAGTGTAAAAAGTGAAGACAGGATAGAATGTAAGGTTAAACAGCTCTACAGGGACAGATGGCACATGTTCCACAGGACAGATGACATATGCTGTGCTTCTTCAGCTAAATAAAGAGTTCAAATGTCAAAGTCAAGACTTTAAATAGGAAAGGAGAACACCAATATGGAAAAGTTAAGCCTGAAAGACAAATTGTTAAAACTGAGTGTGTGTGAAGCAGCACTTGCTCCATACATGTGATGCCTTAGAGAATCACAGGTTTCAGAAAAGTTCAGAAAAGTCCAATAAAGTGCAAGCATGATTGTCTTGCTGTTTTGATCTGTGAGCTGAGGTATGTGCAGCGTCAGTGGCCATATGCATATATTATAACAGTAATGGAATATGATTTAGAAGCCCATCTTGAGAGAAGGGCAAGTCAAAAAATATGAACAAGAGATGCCAATCACTGTCCAATGAAAGATTGTACTACCGTGTTTGTTGGTATTTGTTTGCCTTCTGGTTGTCATGATTAATGGTAAATGCTAAAGACATCAGCAAAATGCATCCACTTGCAATGATAATAGGTCCCTGCACTCATGTTTGAAACCAGAACGAGAGGTCATTGACAAACTCAACAAAGGGGGCAAAAGACAAATTCAGACTTCGATCTGACAGCTTGAGGCTGGTCGCAGGTGGATGTGGTGCACCTCATTCACACTGGGAAAAGGTCACTGTGATCCAGACATTATTAGTTGGGTGTCACATGATTCATTATACTGTTGGATTAATTCCTTGTTCCTTTCACACAACCTAAAAATGGGAAGTTCATCTCCATGACTCTGGAAGTAATCGAATTCTCCAGAGTGTTTTTGAAATTTGAGTGTGATATGAGTGTTGGTTTTTAAGTAGGAACATACTTTGGATGTGTTCAAGGTTTAAAGGGAACTGCATGGAAAAAATTACATGTTTTCACAATTGGTGTAACTGGTGTTTTGTTAGTGACGTAATATCTATACATCCTCCAAATAACTTTGTAATCTGTCTAATGGCAACATCAAACTGACATAGCAAGAGCGAGCCTCTATACTTTACTTCTATGCTTTTTCTCGACACCTGAATCAAACACATGTATGGTCATACGTCACTAGCCTGGAAATTACACTTCGCTGAAAGACAGCCGGCAGCAAAAAGAGGTCGTTTTACTACACAAAGCTCTAAACTCCCACACATAAAGAGTTTCATTACCCTCTTGCTACTCTTGGTCATTTTTATTAGCCTTTCTGTTGTCAAATTGTGTTTATCTGATGCCTCGTGAACTTATGACAGTGGCAGATTCACTCCAGTGTTCACTTCACTCTTTGAAGACCAAGAAAGAAGTTGTAAAGCGGTCCACTTAATACCAGTGTCCAGGAAATTTAAAAAGTGATCGCTTTGAAGTCTAGTGTAAAAAAAGCACATAAGCAGATTTTGGTAAGTTAATCAGGCTTAAAACTCCCACCCTCCTCTGTCTTTCTGTGAATTTAAAATGGTCTCATTAGGCAAGGCTATGACTGCGCTCCGCATACTGCCACCAAATGCTCAATAACATGGTGGTTTATGGATCTCGGAGCCACATCAGAGAGCTGGGTGCCCCATTTTTCCCCGAAAGAGACTCATTTTACAAGACTGACTCTCATGTAACTGCACTAATCAGTCAGAGCAGAGAGTTTAACACATGTTGTTAAAGAGCTACTGAGCCATTCATTCTATGCAGTCCTGCACTGCATAAAATATTAAACTCGATATTTTTATATTTGGAACTAATTTCTGTTATTACAAAATAAAAAAAAATTGCATACATTTTCAATAATTGTAATACTTTGGTTTAAACAGGTGTTCGATTAAAAAAATAGTTTGTAGTGCTGGGTAAAAATGTTGATACTGATTTTGAATTTTGAATTGTATGTTTCTTTTTTTCTTTTTATGTGAGTCCCCTATTATTCATATGCATACCATGCCATATGGCAACATACCATAAAAAAAAGCATTTTTGCTGTTGTTTTTCCAGATCAAACATGCAGCACAATCAGTGTAGCCTAATTTTGCATGATTTCTTTTCATAGAAATCACTCAAAAATCATTGATCCTCAAGTCACAGTACAGCTGTGCATTTTCCCCTGAAGTCCATGGTGGGACAGTCTGTGACAACGGTCCGTTACTGATCCCAGATGAGGAGCAGGTGATAATGAGACACAAGCGCACAGGGTCAAACGTCGGCTCTACATCAGTGTCGGTCCCACATAAGTGACAAGTCTCGCTCAACCGAGAGTTAAATTACTCTCGTCAGACAAAGAGCAGACAAAAAATAAAATATGGGTTTGGATAGACCAGAGGTGTGGACAGACACACAAAGAGCACGTTCCTAAAAATTAGCGACCGTCTGGAACAGTGTCTGTGCTGCAGCCTGCCATACAATCTTGTGAATCCATGATGGAAAAGATAAAGAATTTGTTAAGTTCTCTTGTACTTCTCCATACCCTTGTTAGAACTGCAAGGATAGTGTACGCAATTGCTGAAGCCATTAGCTTGCGTTAATTATTCTTTGTTTACATAAACATGTCAATAATCATGTCAAAAACTTCACTTTACCCATGAGTCTGCAGAAAATCTCCATCAATCAGAGAACAGGCAAATTGTGGCAAAAGAATACTTAAGAGTATATTAAGTAACACGTTTATGCCTGTTCTGTCATACCGTATTTTCACAATTTCTTACAATTACTGTACAGAACACTAAAACAAAATCAATATTGTGAAAATCAATACAGTGCATGCGATCTGTACATTTGTTTAGGATTCAGATGTGTTTCACACGTTTGTTCAAATCATTGCACATCCTTGCAACCTTTTCTTAATAAAAAACACTAAATTGGTGAGAATAGCTATGTGATTTTTATTTTAAAGCGAAGTGCTTGTAGACAGCAATGGGTTGCACTTATAAGCCATTTACAGCTTTAAATGGTCATGCATTAGTCCCCTGTTTTGTCTGCGAGTGAAAACAATCGTGGAGGAAAAAAATAATCACCTGTTTTTATGTGTGCCATTTTGTGCTCAATGCTGACATTCAGAATGGTTAAAGGTTAGCCAGATTTCCACAAATTGCCTTTGTGCCTCATATTAGAAAAATTAGTGATATACCTCTGGACTCGGGTAATGGTTTTAGCACTGAGAAAGAAAATAAGGATTTAGACTATTTAATTCTATCACTTTGTAATTAACATTTTTCTCTCGGTCTCTTCTTTCCGATCACGTCACCTCATACTTTTGACCTCTCAGTCAGACAATCATGGCAGGTCAGCCCCTCGGCAGCACAGACAGATGGTTGGCTGGTTGGCCCTGACACCCCTCCATGTACAAGGTCAACCCCCCAACGTCCCTTCTTAGTATTTCTGTCTTTTCCCTCATGAGCTTTTAGTCTCTGACGTCCCTACACGTGCCAGCCAGGTGAGGGGGACCACTGACCCCATTTAATCCCAGAGTCCCTCTGGGGGAGGCAGACTAGTTTGCTGATATTAAATGCTTCAGTATTTCAGTAATCATGTGACTTTATTTTAGACGCTGCTAATTTCAGAGAATTATATATTCAAAGAATATTACATCTGAACTTGTTAAATATCACAAATACTTTATTGATAAGTCTTTATTATAACAATGTCATAGTAATTACTTGGTGATATGTACAGAACAATCAATTGATTTCAAGCACTCCCTAATAATAATGGTGTTAAAACTGCAGCTTTCTAATACTGAGGTTTTATTGTATTTCAATTCTTGGTGTTTCGCCAGCTTTGTGTGCCAGGACAGTGATTTAAATGGTGATAAACTAGACCCAGCCAGACCATCACACAGAGAGAAGTTGGATGCCTAATTACATGGACATCCCGATATGCCATCCTAAATCAATGGATGCCCAGTTGAGGAAGAAAAGAGGCCATTCATTCTAATTCAGAGACGGAAGAGAGCATTGATATGCAAGAAGGATAGGAGATATTGATGGCCGAGATCAATGATTTGTGATCAGTGGGATGGTGTACCTGGAAGGGGAAATTCACATACCCTCCAGCTGCCTTTCCTTCACGCTCCTCCCCATCCCTTTCAGTCCAGTCAACTGAAACTCCTTCACAGTAATTTTAAGGACTTTGTTTATGCAAACCATAATTAGTGAGATCAATAAAACAGTTAGGTGCTCTGATGACAATGGAGAGTTAAAGTAGGTGGAGGAAGATGGCAATGTTTTAAAACTGGCATTAATGCAGTCTGAGAGTGATTGGAGAAACCATAAATCTTTAAAATGAAACAAAGAAGCTCTTTTTAAAAATACATTTTTATTATATTCAATTGAGCTTCCTATATTTCTCTTTTTCGCTTTCTTCCAGCAATGCATGTATCCACTACTGCCCACATCCGCAAATCTGCTAGTAATGTTTATAATTTTTGCGCATCAAGGAGCCCCTACCAATATGTGCAGAATTTAAATCCTTTTGAATGAGCTCCTGCGCTGTTCACTTTCAGTTTCAATTTGGCGATCACGCATACAGAGCTGTGGAAAGGGAAAGCATCTTACAAAAGCTTACATCTGAGCTCAACATCTGTTGATGCACGTTGGTGCATGGTCTTCTGCGTACTCTGCGTATAGGGAGGGGCAGTACTGACTATACCCCCCACCTTTATTACCCGGCCCCAGCTGGAATATCACATGGCCCACCCTGCGTCTCCTATCTGGAGCTGGCTGCACAGAGGACTGAGAAGATGCAGACTGCTCTGCTTATACTGGCTTCATCACAGATATCCATCCTTCCCTACAGCTATATACGTTCCTAGAAGTATTTTATGCTGACCAAATATATTTATTTAAAAAACACAGAGTAGAAACAGTAATATTGTGAACTATAAATCCAATAAAAATAGTCATTTTCTATTTTAACATGTTTAAAGTTTAATTTATTCCTAATTTCCAACATTTTTAATTCTAATATGCTGATTTAGTGCTCAAGAAGCATTTGTTGTTGTTGTTGAAACGATTGTGTGTGCATGTGTGTGTGGGTGTGTCTATATATGGCATTAACATTCAAATTAACAGTTCAACAGAACAGAAATGTTGAAACTTATTTTTTTTAACTGTTTCATTTATTTTTTGTAATTATTTTATTTTGAACATAAAACATGCTTTAAATTTACTGTCATGTCTGGGATTAGCTTAATCAATTCTTGGATAATACAGTTTTTCAATCAATCAATCAATCAACAAACAAATATGTTTTTTTTTTTTCGTTTTTTTTTAACAACCAAATTTAAATTCAATTAAATGCTGTATGTTACTTTTTTGTGGGTGTTATATTAAAGCAAATAATAGAAATTCATATAGATAATCTGTGATTTTTATTTTGACAGCATTTATTTCTCAACCAAACAGCAAGCATTAGTAAAAGTGTCATGCCGTAGATGTGCCCTGTCTGTGTCTTCATGTGTCCATGTGCCTGTGTTTATGTTTACCCTCTGTCTCCCATGTGCTTTCTCTCTCATTTGTAATCCCGCCTTCGTCATCAATGTTCCTATATTCCCAGCAGTGTCAGTCCAGGTGTCTTGCATCTAGTCTTCATTGTCTGTGTTTTATAAACCATTGGGGTCCATTGGAGCCACCAGAGCCTGCTGAAGCTAACGAGTTGCCTGAACCCCAGGAAGACTGTGAGCGCCCATGGCTCGAGCCTCCCAATGTCTGCCCGCCCTGGAGGGCCCTCCTGTCATCTGTACTGCCCAGGTGGGTATCCCCGCCGTCGGATCCGCCCTGGAGGGCGGCTCAGGAGAGCATCTTCGTGGCCTGGCAATCACCTGGCGTCACTGCCGTGACAAAAAGTATTTAGAAAAAAAAAATGCTACATGCTACATAAAATAATGTAACATTAAATATTTTTTATGAGTCACATTATTTGCTACTTGTCTTTGGAAAGCAAAATGCAGCAACAAGTAAAAATATCATATTACATTATCATTACATATTACGATTTTAAACATAGTTCATATGTTAAGTTTAAAATTATTATTTTTTTGCATTTTAATAGTCTTAAAAAAAACATTTTATAAAATCTCAGACAAGGATGTATGGACCCTTATAGCTCCAAGACCTCATCTGAGATGTTCAGATACCAGAACACCAATCGTTTTAGTAAGAAATGCAGTCAAAACATAAGGTTTTCCTGGCACAAAAGTGAGCACTTATCTGATATCTGTGTAAAGAGAGCACCGTATGAATGTTGAGAGGCTGTAATTCCACCTACTCCAGAATCTGCTGTTGCTGCACAAATGATCCGATTTGAGGATGTCCGTTTATTTTTTTTCTTATAAATCTTTGACAATTTTTTTTTACAGTGTATATAAATTCATTTCAACCACCAGCTCACAGCCTTCCCACCGGGCAAATTCCCTGATCTCCCCGTCCCAGTAATGAAATAGAAAGCTAAGATACTCCGATTCCCCCACATGAAGCCAACTCAGCAGAGGTTGGAAAAGAAATCCATTCAGGCTAGTGAGGGGTCATTAAAGCTTGATTTTACGCCTGCACTTCAGCAAACATTGTAAACTTGCCCTGAATATTTATGGAGGTTTAAAGCGTCCACCACATCGCTCTCTGAGGTGTCACAAAACAGCTGTAATCAGGAATCAGAAACGAGTCCCTGTCTGCTGTTCTCTTCACTCTCAGTCAATAGAGCTGCTGTGTAAAGTCAGCTGTAAAACGATGCTTCCCTCTGTGAGCCGTCACCAAGAATCATACACAAACCACTAAATGTATCTAAAGAAACAGATTAAATGAGGCATACATTTCATATGTGCAGCAAGAATTGGAAAACTTTGTTGTGAATCTTGAGGACTTGTTTATAGTTGTCATTGTTCATTTTTAAAAGCCTGTGCAAAGTTGCACTGTGCATACGAATGACTTGAAATGTACATTAACTACCCTTTAAAAGTTTAAAGCTGATAGAATGTTAAAGTTACCATGACTGTATTGATCCAAAGTACAATAAAAAAAAACAGTATTGTTGTGACATATTATTACAATTGAAAACAACCGATTTCTATTAGATTGAATGCATCCTTGCTGAATGAAAGTATACATTTTTATGAGTTAATAAATATTGCTCAAAACGGCAGTACACAGTCAAGCTTGTAAATTTGTTTACTGACCAAAAGTAATAAGGAACCATGATAATTACTATATTGTCCATATAACCACTGTTAAAGAGCACAAAATACTGCACCCTCTCATGCTTTCTCAAACAAATTCACCAGCTGCTGTCTTAACTTGTAGGTTAAAGTACAGTACAATGTTGCCATTCCATGTATTTCAGCACTGGAAGCTGGAATACTTTATTGACCAATCAGCACCCAGAGCTGAAAGCAGTCATTTATAATAATTAGCAAGAAATACAGGCATCAATACAAACATACAGGATGACATTTGTTTACTGGTGGTCTAAATGAATATGCGTCTGATTACTCAACTTCTCAGTTTTTTTTTTTTTTTTACATGTAGGCTACCTTTAAGCTTTGCAAGGTGATGAGAGTTTATTCATCCATGCTTTATTGACTGTAAATTACTGAAGCACTGCACTTTAATTAAGACTCACTGCAGCCTGAGACACAGTGTGCTGATTGTGCTTTAACACACATCTCTTACAACTACTCAACCAGGCCACGTTTTACAAAACAAACTGTTAACTATTTTAAACAGTCAGTTCACAACCTCAAAAAGCAGAATGTTGGATGAATTACTGCAATCAATGTAATGATGAGAAAAATAGGTCTCTTGTTCTTTTATAAAATGGAATAGAGACTCTAAAGTTATCCATAGTCAGACTGTCCAGTGGTGGAGGTAGCGAATTATAACTACTCACGTTACTATAATTAAGTACATTTTTGTGGCGTTTGTAGTTTCATGAGTATAATTTAAAAAAAATAAAAAATCTAATCTTATCTTAACTGACCAATCAAAAACAAGTTCCGGCCACTGCAGATTTACATGAGCTGACCGTCCTTGTATAGTCAATAAGTTATTGATTGACACATGGAGATTCAAGACAGCAATAATGAATCTGAAGAATGCAGAAATGACGGAGAAATAGCAAAGGATGAGTGCCCATGGCCACACCTGGAGGAGCTGTTCACCTATTGAGGGTGGAAAGGGGACAGTGTGCTGATGCAGTGTAAACAGTCTGTCATGTGCTTTGATTTTCGGCTTACAAAAATTCAGCCTCTAATCTATGTTGATGCATGTTTGTGCATGATGCATATCTGGACTGATGGTTCAGTTCGCGCGATTAGGTTAATAGCAAAGTTTCTCCATATTGCAAGCTATTTTAATTCCCTCAAGTCGGCAAAGGCGTTGGCGCATTTTTGCTGCATTCTTTGTTTTTTTGTTTTTTTTTAAATCAATCGTAAAATTTTTATTGTACGGATTAGAGAAAGGCATCTGTAACCATTACCATAACCATTTGCTCCTCGCTCGACACTCGCTTAGAACTCTGACCATTCTTCCGTCTCTCCTCGGATGTGTATGTTTGTTGATGCACCTTGATTGTCTACTCTCTGTGTGTTTCCAATAAATACGGCTTGCACTTGAATCCACACGACTCCCCGCCTCCATATCATCACATATACAAAGGGTGCACAAACCTTCCAAGCAAATCAAATCAAATCAAATCAAATCAAATCAAATCAAATCAAATCAAATCAAATCCTAATGAAAGTTTGGCCTTCATCAAGCTGCCATATCAGCATTGCATTAAAATGAAGGTTTGAACCTTATTTGACACACCCAAATCAGTTCATTAGCACTATAACACACTGATGACTTAATGAGAAAATCTGATTGTTTACATAAGGGAGGCATTTAAAATCTGCAGTGTTGTGAAGCCCCAGCATTTAAAAACACTGCCATAGTGGACAAGCTTAAACTTTTAGATGCCTTGTCAACAGTATACTTTTAAATCATAAAAATAATAAAAAACCCTGTGGTGACTTGGGTTTTTAACAACGGTAAAAAAATAAACAAACCATAAAGGCTATGTTTTGTGTACAAAACTGAAATATTTATTCTCTAGTTGAATTCACTGACTAGTCCAAAAATGTGTTTGTAAAATCATGATGTTGAATAAACGATGAGGGAATTGTTCATTTTGAGGGAATTGACTCCTTAAATGATTTATATGAGAATCTCAAATCAGGATGGCTCTATCAGACAAAAGGGGCCTTGAGATGGTTAGTTACTGGGTCACTGAAGAGAGAAAAAGGGTGTAATAAATTGCTGGTGTAGTGGGAATGAGGGAACATGTTTTAATGCTCTGTGGTCTGAATTTGATTAGCTGTAGAGAGGAGTATGTCCCACTTATTGAAAGCAGATGTGGGAGGGATGTTGGAGCAAGCAGAACATGGGTCAGCAATGCTTCCAACAGTGCCGGTTGAAAATAATTTTTTTCTGATGGATTTGGTGGCCAAAATATGTTTTGTAGAACATTCGGGTTGTGTTTAATAGTGTTTGTAGTTTAACATTAGTTATATGCTAAAACATTTACATTTGAAAAGTTACAGTAGCTCTTATATAAACCAGAATGAGATCTGTAGTGTAGTGGGTAGTGCATAAGTGCTGTTGTCTCATGGGCATTGAGGTTTAGGCCTTATCATGTGGCCGTAGTCCATTCCCTCCTCTCTGTCTTCACTTAACCTGTCGTATAAAAGCATTACACGCACATGAATACATATGCTGGTCAATATATTGAATATTCACAGTGATTCACAAAGAACATTACAAATGTGCCTTTTTTATTTCTTCTATTTTTATTTATTTGTTTTTTTCTGAAAGGAGTCTGTAAATTCTTGAACATGAAGTACAGTTGACCAAATAAGGGCTTTTTCTGAACTTAATACCAAGAAGATTCATTTGTGATGATGTGGAATTTTAATGATGACCAAATGAGCTATTGTTTTGTGTAATGCTGTGCAGTATATATATGCAGGGCATAAATACACACAAAGCAAACCAGAGAGAGTACAAGGTATTACAGTATTAAAGTTACACTGCCATTTTACATATCATGTATTCATCACATTCACAACTTTGACATTAACGTTACAGATGGGAACTCGCCAGAGAGACCAATTGCCTTTAAGCTTTTACTAAAGACCAATTAAACATTGGCTATGACTGATTGTGCTCAGGTGCACCTGATCACTGCGTGAGTATAAGAGGGCACGAGCACAGTGCACATGCGCACGTCCTGATTTTGCTGAGTTATGCGTGTTCCTGGGTCAACATATTTTGTTGACCCTGGAACAACATTTTATTC
>JAUCMU010000033.1:16149104-16164844 GCA_032275025.1 Enteromius treurensis
AATGGGAGACCTGGCTTGCCCTCCTGGGGTGTCCAGTCGGGGGATGACTCCAATGTGAGTTGCCTCTCGGGTTGGTACAGGGCATTAAAGATTGTTAATATTTGTTAAATGTAACAAATAGTTTGTGACTGATTGGTTCAAACGCTACACAGGTTACCCCAGCGAGAGCGAGATGAATTAAATAAATCGCTCTACACATACTGTATATATTAGTAGCTGTCCTTTAGTATTCATTTACAAACTTGGACGCCACACATGGATAATAACTGACCATGAACAGAAAATACAGCTGACTTGCGGCATTTTTTATACATTAATGTGGTGTCTTGCTGTTTTTTGAACAACTACATTATCTATCTATCTATCTATCTATCTATCTATCTATCTATCTATCTATCTATCCATTCAAAAAGCCTTTCCAAAGCACCATCAATCCCACCACGTCTAGCTAGACTCACCACCACAGAAAGATACACATTTTACCCAGTCTCCTCACATGGACAGACAGCACAGCTCAGGTCCAAATTAACCAGTGTCCATCTGTCGGCCGTCTAGTCGACTGACAGGTTCCATCTCCCAAGAATGTAAGTTTATTGGGCTGACCCTTCCAACAGGGCACTATTTCATTTGGGAGACCACGACCGGCAACTCATTCCAGGGCTGACATCACGCGTGGCACCCCCAGCTCTCCAGGGATGACTCCTCCGTGCCGTGATCAATAGTGCTTGTGACCAAACATCGCAAAAGCACATTAAAATGCCACTCATCCTGTCCGACTGCCTTCCAAATAAATCAGGTGCTGTTTCCCGCAGGCCTGGTGTGAGCGGTCAGGCAAGAGGGGAAGGAGGAGGCAGAGAGCACTAGTGGTGCGACGGGTTGTAACCTGTCTGTCTTATCGCATTCATGTCAGTCATATATGAAGGAATGTTGTCCTTGCACATGCGGCTTTTAAAGATGCATATAACAGCCTGAGAACTAAAGTGACATAGTTATAATAAATGCTTCAGCATGATATTCAGGATTTCTAACAAATGCATTCAATAGGGGATGAACTGTAGCAGGATCCTGTTATATTTCTTATTACACAGCTGTCAGGAATACTTGACTCAAGTCAATCCCATAATTCTGTGCTCAAATATGTAAGGCATAATGTACTGGTTAGTATTGCAAAACCAACATGTTTTTGAGAATAAAAGTGCAAATGTTACTCTCAGAGGAGTCAGAATATTAAATAATAAAAAATATTTTTTTATTGCACCAATCAACCTGAAAGTGAGTGTGTTAAATATGTGTGCGTTCCAGGTCCTTCGAAATATAATAGAGTGCAATGAGAGTGCTAAAAGAGTGCAATGAGCATTATACTCTAATATAACAATTTTTAGGGATATAGTGATTCAGTCGTTTTCTTAGTGCATCGACTACACCTTTAAGACTTCTTTGTTTCATTTGATGCTGAAGAAAAAGGAGACACAGCAAGTACTTTACCTGAAGGACTCTAACTTACAATGAGCTTCATAAATTCACATGCTTAGTAATTAACCACAGCCTATCACAGCTTTTGTCGGTCGTTGGCATTATATGCACATCTCTGCATGTTTGATGTGATGAGAATAGAGACAGGACATTCGAAAGAAAGATTTGTGAAATGCGTGCCTGTTCTGACTGCTGGTATGAAAGCATCTCTCGCTGTGCCACTACACTGCGATCTATATGCGCGAGCGGCAAGAGTGCCGTCGCCATGGTGATCTCCGGCTCAAATCCAAGTGGGATTTGCCATCTTGGCAGGCAGACAACGAGGAAGCCAGCAGGAGTGATTGGAATACAGGAGGATGGAGAGAGGCAGAGAGGTAGAGAGAACCACATTAGGTCTAACAAAATTCTGCTACCAAATGATTCAAACACAAAAGCCAAAAGAAAGAGCTTGAGTGTTCTCATATTGAGCATTCATATCCGTGCTTCTCTACCATTAAAAAACTTGGAGATAACGGTTAAGGTCAATGAAGGTCAAAGACGTTCTTTCAGCAACCAACCTGGCTGAATGCATCTAAAAGCACTTTATCATGCTCATCTCTCTTTGAACTGCAGCACACTAGCTGTTCACTCGCAACTGCATAAAGACTGCACAGAGGTTTTCCAAAAATGGAAATCTGTTCAGTCTCATTTGGGTATCGGCTCTTGAAAACAGTTGCACCTGCACACTGGAAACATCTTGTGTGGTGTTATACATCAGTGTACTCATGGCCCCAAAAGCATTGTAAGCACAATTGTATATATAATCTGGTGCCCATGGGATGGGGTATATGAGTACCATGTGTGCTGGGCATAGTTTTAGCATGTTAATGGGAATGCATTTGGTCTAAGATGCTGCTGCATAAATAGGTACAGACAGGTGGAGCTGGGGAGGGTGGAAGGTTTCATGGGAAATATCTCACAACAGGCCAAATATCCACTTACAGCAAAACACTGAACCAGAATATTTAATGTTGAACAAGCAGTCTCATTGGCTGCAGAATCCAGTTTTACTGTATCAGTTGATTACTGTTACTAAACATAATGTATGTACACATACCAATAGGTGCCTCAGAGGCGCAGTCACTACCATCTGCATTAGAACTTATAAACTTTGACCAATCCGATAGATGTTTAAACACTAAGCAACGCAAATTGTAAAAATGTAATTAGAAAATCAAATTTGCTGCTTCAGCAATGAAATTAAGTGTTAAACTAGAGTTGCTTGAGTGCATTACTGATAAATGAAAATAATGCAGAATGTTGCATATGACATAATATACCTTACCTTATGTTTAATATCTGGCATGAATGTCTTCACTGAGTTCACTGCAGTGCATTCAGGGATCATCTTATTTATTAACTGATCCCAGCCGACCCAAAGTATTTACTCAAAATTCCTTGAGATTTTAAGTTCAAATTATTACAAACATATAACATGCATGTAAACAAATTAAATATTATAATTATTTTGATTTAAATAACATTAGCTTTTCTTCAACTGATGAACCCCTGGGGCTGACAAACCCTGCTTAATATTTAGGCCTTAATTTAGGATTTATGTGTTTGGAATGCATTTGAAATTTCTAACTATTTCACTGTATATTTTTAAACAAGATTTTATTAATAGCGCTAATAAACTGAATGTATTTTAATTTGATGCAGATTTGTCAGTCATACATGAATGAAATGGGTAAGCTAATAAACTAATACATGTAAATACAATAAAATCAATTATTATTAAGTATTTGCAGCTGTTTGATTTGATTAAATAATCATATTTTCAAAATGCGTTATTCAAATTTTACATTTATTCTGTTAAAAAGGATGAATGCAATTAAAATACGTGAAACAAGTAGTATTAAAACACTTAAACAAATCAGATTTTTATGATAAATATATAAATCGGTGGCGTGTATAATTGTGTATTTAAGTTTACTGCGAAAACTCTCCAATCCAAGTTAATGGAAATTTATATGAAATTCATTCATGCAGTTTATTCAATCTTAAATTTAAGCCCGAACATATAAATGAATTCATTTTCAAAATTAACCCGGAATACAAAAAATAGCACAGAATTTAAAAAGGTAGAAGGTGGCCTTCCCTTGAAAGTATGGCATATTTGGGCATCATGTGAAGTAGAACACGTTTCAGGCGTCTGACAATAGCACTTGATTAGACGCCGCACACTGCCTATTGTTGGTAGACCTCCCTATGCAATTTGGTTTCCTCCATGCAGTCATTCAATCAAATTAAACCTCCATTAAATATGGAAATTTGGTTTGCAGTGGTGGGCCGTGATAGCACAGGAGGGGCTGTGAGTGATTAATGAACCTCACCAGGCAGTGCTGCTTGACTAGCTCTATTGATAGAGTGCTAAGACTGAGGGCTTGGGTGACGATGAGCCAGCTTGTCAGTCCAACTCGCTCCCAGCATTCATTTGGAAGTCCTGTCTCTCTCTTTCACTCTAATTCTTTCTTTCTGCCACAGCTAGAAAGGTCCAGTGCTGTGCGATTGTGCCAGTCTGTCCACCTGAAATCCCGCCCTGCTAGCCTGGCCATGTGCCAATGCTTTTAGCGAGCGCTATCAGTCAAGGTATGAATAATACAACCCTGAGACCGTCCGCAGAATCCAAATAAGGGGGAAAACTTTCCTAGTTCAGCTCCCCAACTCGCTCGCACCAAGAAAAGGCAATTATTTAAGCCCAGCCGCAGCTATGAATGAGAAAGTCCGGTATTCATGCTCTCTAGGAAATAAAAGAACAACAATTGTGTAAATAAAGAAGGAAATAACAAAAGCAAGCACCTACAATTAAATAAGAGCTCAGAAAGAATGACCTGTAATAAAACAACCACTAATGGCCATTAGAAATACGATTAACCACATGAGCTCCCAGGAAACAGGGCACACTGGCTTCAATTCAGGATGGTTACAGTTAAACCATAGAAGCATTTATACTTGTACTATAATTAACATTAAGAAAAATAGTAAAACACAACAAAAGTGCTTAAACTTTTAAACATTTACATGAATACTGTCAAACTAATTTGAAATATTACTAAAAACGAAAAGTCAATTTACAGAATTACTTAACTAAACACTTAACTAAACACAAAAGTTACTAAAACTACAAAAAATAAAAAAAAACGTAAAATATAAATATAAAACGAAATGTAAAATATTAATAAAAACTAAAACAAATAAAAATGTGTCATAAAATTAAATAACTAAAATGAAAATGTAAGATATTGTTTCAGCAACTTGGCAAGTGGAAAAAAATTTTTTTTTTTCATTTAGTTTAACTTTATACACTAAAATAATAATAAAAAAACACTACAAAAAATTACATGAACATAATAAATAAAATGAACAAAAATAAAATTAATTAATAAATCAAACTAGTTATAAAAACTGTAATAGTATATCAGCAATGCAAAGCTTTGAATGAGTTTAAATGTTACATAGGGTATGTTGAAACTAACATAAAGTAGAACAAATGAAATACTGTAGCATTCTTGGTACCTACCATTATAATAACACGTAATTAAGCATAATTACATGCAAATAACCCTAAGTCAAGTAAGTACATGTAGTCATTTGGTTTCACTTTATTTTGATGGTCCCTTTGACGTATTCTGTTTATTATAAGTAACATTGCACCTACATATCTACTAACTCTCAATAGAGTGCTAGCAGAGTATTAGTAGACTGGTAGGGTCAGAATAAATTGATATGTACTTTCAAAGTTACTTAAAGTCAGTAGAGCGTCTTTTGAGAGACCATCACAATAAAGAGTTAGCAGATATTAATTAGAGAGTGTACAAATATTCTAATGAGAGTCAGTTGACATGTAGGTGCAAAGATACTTATTGTCAACAGATTGTTCAAAAGGGACCATCAAAATAAAGTGTTACCAGTCATATTACTCAACTAAATAATAATAATAAATAAAATAAATAAATAAAAAATAATAATAAAACTGTAACAAGGGCACCTTAAAAAAAGTGTTTTATCATTTATTTACCAAGAAAACACTTAGAAATATGCTTCAGGTAACTACATGTGTCAGGATTCAGATTTATTATCTAGTTATTACTGACTTACTTTAACGACGATAGTTAGAACATAGAACAGGATTGCTAAATGAAGTACTAAAACAATCAAATTATTAAATTACACATCTGCTCTTTGCATTGAGTACTACCGAGGTACGTCCAAGATTCATAGTATTAGCTCTGCATCATGTCTAACTATCCATTGTGACACAGAAAGCTGTTTCTGTGCACCAGGAACCTGATTTTTCACACCCATATCTGCCTTACATCAATACTGCAACAGAGTATTTATACAGTTATTCAGCTACGCACATTATTCAGCCCTAATCTGGTTTTGCTCTGCTTATCCCCTTCACCAGCGCTTTGCTAGCACACACTATATAAGCAATATCAATAATCTATTTACTGTTCCTATAATTACTTTGCATTCAGGCAGTTGGGTAGAGTATAAATCCATCATTGGCTAGTTTACGTATGAGTTTATATAACAGCAGATGAGCCATAAATGACAGTATAGTGGGGTATTTATAATTTGGGATGACACTCCGTTATTCAAAGAGTCCCGGCTACACAGAGGATGCAAATGCACAGATTACATTGCTTCTGGTTTGGTAAGAAAACACTTTAGCTCTGTTACAAAATGTGATTTTGCTCAATTCTGCGGTCTGTTTAAGTTATTATACACTGTATGGAAATGGAAAAGTTAAATAAAAAGCCACTTTAACTTGGTCCAACTTGGATGTCAGAAAGTGTTTGCCTTGTTGTACTTTAAAAAGTACACATATTATGATATGTTGACTGTTATATTATATGATATTACATTTAAAATATATTTTAAAAATATTAAAATCAATGAAAATGTTGAAGTGTATATATAAACACATTGCAAACTGCATTTTATTACATATATTTTAGTTGAATACCTAAATTCTGTAGCCATATTTCAAAGACTTAGAATTATGTAAAGATATACTGTACTTATGGCCTAAGATGGTCAAAAAGGCATTTAATATACATTTGAACTGTAATACATTTTGGAAAACAATATATGTCCTTGTTCATGTATAATTACCAGCAATAATGCTCAACCAAACCCCAAACCCTTCAATTAGCATGTGCAGTATAAATCAACTTCCAAACAGCAGGAAATGACTGAATTATGATTAATAATCAGATTTATCAAGTAGAAATACCTCACATTTTACTGCCCATGATGGCTTAAAATACTGTCAAGGGAGACATCTCTAGGGTTTGGAACAGTGCTTATATAAAACCTCTGTCTCTCTGACAGAATGCCTGAAAAAGGGAAGGCAGGCTGTCAACAGCGGCTCCCTCATTAGCTGTGGTATCTTATTAACAAATAATAACAGTGGTGCTTTGTTTTTACCTCTCGCTACATGAATTATTCAGCTTTCACAGATTTGCTCATGACTCTTTTATGGAGCATCTTGTGCAACCCAGATACTAAATGTCACTCAAAACATTGATGTCACACATTGCTGTAGTTATTTGCATGCGTGTGACTGCATTAGCGAGAGGTCGCCATCCACGCTGAATAATGTGTGTCAGTCTCATGAGCTGGTGGGTATGTCTTCTTGCCCCATCTTTATCAGAAACCCAGACAGAATTGTAATTCCTGTCATTTCAGCCATTTAGTTCAAATCCTAACCTAATCCCAATTAATTTTTATTGGTGTAATACTACATATTTACTGTATTGCAAAACTACGGTTGAGAAATACGGTAACTACGGTTCAACAAAACAGTTAAAATCTGTGTAAACAGAAGTTGAAATGAAAAGATTGCATCAACAAATGAGTTTTTATACCAGTTTTACATTTGTTAACACTATCAAGTAGGTTTAGGGTTGGGTTTGGTGCATTAAATTGGTGAATTAATCACATTAACATTTAGCAAGAGTCCACCGATATTAAAATTCTGAATCACCGCAATACATACCAATATCAGCGTAATAAAAATGGGCCAAGTATTGAATCTGTGTTTTAGCGGACATTTCTCTTTGAAATTGTGGCGAAATGTAAGGTGCGTAAAAACGGTGCAGCACAAAAAGTGCACAGAGGTACATATTTGTTTGAGACCAGATTGTCTCACCTGTAAATGCAAACTTTGTTTACATGTGGTGCTGCTTCTTCAGGATCTATACTTGCATGCAGATTTGAATCTAGTTAAGAAGGAAAGCCAATCACTCCGCAAACAATTATTGGAGATTTTTGTGTCGCCATGGTTACGCGCCGCCTGTATAATTGCATGTCTGATCTCATGAGGTACATGAGGTGGGTTTTTGGGGTCGGGGCAGGCAGGAAGGTGTAACTAATCTCCCTCATGATCACTACCTGTTCCTGTAAGCACCCCCACCTCTCAGTTTAGATCGGTTCCTCATTCATCATTTCATGAAGCCAAAGGTCTACCAGACGAGCCGCTTGTCTGCAGGCTCCTGTAATTCCACAGCCGCCTCAAACAGCTGCGCTGATTGCCTGCTACAAGAGCAAAGCCGTGTCAGTCATTCAGCCGGGAGTAAACTGGGCATGGGGGAAGAGAAACTAGTAATCTAGAAGCTGAGTAGGCGGACTGTGTGTATGAGTGGAGACCTGAGAGTTTAGATCACTGCGAGCCTTTATCAAATGTGTTACGTGTTTCTAACGGCTCCTTTTATATCTGCATGCCACCAATGGAGGTGGACACATTGCTAAACTGTCATCAGTGTGTTGCTTGCTGGTTGTTCATGATGCTGTCTGTTGGTTGACCTAACAAGCAATCCTTAAAGACCTGCACAAATGACCATTGATTTTGACAACCTGGTGTTAGTATATATATCAACGTTAACCCATGCAATTAATCAAAACATTTTAACATGTTTTTTTTACACACATTAATTGTTTGTTAAGGTTTGACCCTATCTTCTTGCTGTCATCACAGTGTGGAAAGTTATCTGTGTGATGAGGATACAGTGAAACAGTGAGTGTGTTTACATGGACCCTCTTAATGCGATTATAATGAGATTTTGGCAATATTGCAATTAAACTTTACCTCATGTAAACGCAATACTTTGATTATAATAATGCGATTAAGATAATAATCGCAGCAAGCATAATCATATTAACATAGGTGGCCTTCACCGACCTTAATCTAAATATTGCCGCTCTGACCAGTCTTTACTACTGTTTCGGCTATTGAAATAGTTTCGTTTTGTGTGTAATGGTAAAATTATTCTTTTTTGTTTAGTTTTTTAAGTCAAAAACTCTATAGTTTTTTCAACCCAGTCGCACAGCTAGTCGTGACAATATCACGAAATAGGCATAAAATCTATTGATTCGTGTCAGGGTCGCGAAAATTACGTTATTTTAACTCCAGCACGAGAGAAAAAATCTGATTCCATTGGATGCGTCAATTCGTGGTGGATTCACGAAAGTCAAGTAAAAATCGTTCCTGCACCACGAAAAAAACTTGTGCGACTGGTCTGAGTTTTTTAAAAGCAATGACCAAGCAGCCAGAGGCAGAAAGTGAGCTGATGCCTTTTCAAATCATCACGACTTGCTTAAAATAAAATCAATGTAGCCTACAGTACATACTAAAGTAATTCAAGCATATAAAAATGTTTTAACGTTACGCCTCACTATAATAATAAATGTGCGATAGCCTAGCATATCCCTACCTGTCACAAACGAGAGGTTAGGCAGTCAAATCCATGTGCAGGGTATTTATTGACAGACTTACAGAGCAGTAAAAGGCAGGCAATGGTCGATATCAGCGAACAACAATGTAGGAGGCAAAGGCAAAAGACAAAACAATGTGCAGGCGTGAGGTCGGGTGATCGGCAAACAGGGTCTAGGGAACGAAAAGTCTAAGGGGAAGTCGAGGGACAGGCAAGGTCGGCAACGAGCAAGTCAGAAACAATAAACAAAGACAAAAACTCTGGGAAAACGCTTACAGAGGTGGCACGAAACATACGCAAAAGGAGTCCTGGGGCTGGAGTGCCATCAGCAGTCTCTAGCTGGCAACTCCAGCTGGGCCTGACTCCCCCTTAAGGAGCGGCTTCCAGACGCTCCTGAGGCTGAAACCAGTGGAACGATCGCCAGGGAGGAGCGGGCGGCGGAAACGCCCACCTGGGCGGACCAGACCACGACCATGCCCTCCAGGGCCGACCAGACAGTTTAAGTGCCCTCCAGGGTGGAGCAGATGGCGGAGAAGCCCACCTGGGCTTACTGGCCAGAGAAGATGCTCTTCTGAGCCGATCAAATAGTTCGCACGCCCTCCAGGGCGGAGCAGACGGCGGGGATGACCACCTGGGCAGACCAGATGGTGAGAATGCCTTCAAAGGTGGAGCAGGTGGCGGGAACGCCCTCCAGGGTGGAGCAGGCGGTGGAGACGCCCACCTGGGTGGATCAGAAGGCGGAAACGCCCTCCATTGCGAAGCAGACGGAGGAGACTCCCTCCAGGACGGCGCAGTTGGCGGGGATGACCACTTGGGCAGACCAGTCGGCGGGAACGCCCTCCGTGTCGTCGCAGTCAAAGCAAGGATAATGCCCTCCTGGGCCGAACAGTCACTGCTAATGACCTCCTGGGCCGAACAGGCTGTGACAGCCACCAATGGGGCCTCTGGAGACACAGATCGGCTGATCATTCTGTCATGAACGAGAGGTGAGGCAGTTGACTTACGGAGCAGTAAAAGGCAGGGAATGGTCGATATCAGCGAACAACAATGTAGGAGGCAAAAGACAAACCAACGTGCATGCGTGAAGTCGGGCGATCGGCAAACAGGGTCCAGGGAACGAGAAGACTAAGGGGAAGTTGAGGGACAGGAGAGGTCGGCAACGAGGAAGTCAGAAACAATAAACTAAGACAATATAAAATAGAACATAAAATAGATCCTTTTACAAATCTGCATTATAGTCAGAATGTATACTTGGCAACTTAAGAACGGAGAAGTTGTAACATCACAAACAACAAGTTTCAGCCAGAGCTTACATGTTAAGGCTTTTACACAGCAGAAATAAACATGACCAAGCACTATAGATTATAATAAACACATGATTGCAATAGGATATGGTTTGTGTGGGATTTTCTTAATAATGCTGCAGTGTGTAACATTTGAAATGTTAAATTGTACAGTCATACAAGAAGGCTATAAATAGCATATTTTAACAACAGTAAATGACCAAATTCCACATGTGATCCTTTTCACACGATCCTTCTTAAAGCATTCTAATGCTGATTTGCTGCTGAATAAACTTTTCTGATCATTATCAAGGCTGAAAACAGATGTGCTGCTGAATATTTTTGTAGAAGCCATGACATTTCAGGATTCACCAATAAATAAAAAAGTTCAAAACAACAGCATTTATTTAAAATATAAATATTAAGTAACATTATGCATGTTTTTTTTTTTTTTTTAATCAATTTAATAAATATTTTGGTAACACTTTATAATACAGTAGCTACACACTATGAATCATTAGTTAAGCATTATTAAATACCCCATTCATCCTTTATAAACCATTATTCCAATATTAGTATGCATAATTAAGCAGCTTTGTTCTTGAGCATATATATAATGTTTAATAATTGTATTACATATTTTATTAATAATCTATTTATCAGTTTCTAAATTATTACGTTATTTTCAAACTAGTTACCAGTTATTAACAAATCTTATTATATAGACACATGATAATAGTTACTCAGTGTGTTAATAAATGCTTTATTAACAAATATTCCTGCTGTAATTCATGATTAAGTCAGGTAGTTATACAACATTTAGTAGTTGCCAGCTCATGTAAAGTGAGGACGATTTATGCTTGTAAAGTATTTATAAAGAGACGTAAAGAATCATTTATCTTCCAAACAGAAAAGTTAAACAAACACAACACAGGGATACAGAAGACACAAACATTTTATTCAAGATACAAAAAAAATAACCGTACAACTATACAATTGATAAAAGAAAAACAAACAACACAGTTGTACAGTTTCATTTTTATTTTTTGCATCTTGAAATATAACTGATCCTTTAAATCTCTTTTGTAATAGATACGTTTATAAATCAAGAGCATTTATTATTATTTAGAGTATTCATAAACTGCTTACTGATGACTAATGTTGGAACAATTCTTTCTAAAGGATGAACTGACTTTTACTAATGCTTAATTAAGGATTCATAGTGTGTAGTTATTATGAAGTGTTACCGAATTATGAACAAAATAAATAATAACCAGAATAGTTTGCTAATGTATTCCTGCACATGTTGAAAGCATAAATAGCAGGTAAATCACTCAGAGTGACATTCACAGAAACTCGATCTCACAGCAGAATGATCATATGAGCTGCAATGTTTTGCTGCTTTTCTAAAGTCCCATTCAAGGATAATCTGTTTAAACTCCAGCCATGTTTGCAGCTATTTAAGGTATCCCTGACCTGCAAGTCATGCATGTGTAACTATAAGAGCTGTGGGAATAACCCTCACTCCCTGACCTCAAGAGACTCACCAGCGACTGACCCCTTTAGCACACCTCTTGTGATGGTCTTAAAGGCTGCTTCAGCAATGTCATGATTTTACCAACTGCTGATTGGTTCTTTTATTTAGAAGATGGGAATATTCTGCAATATTGTGTGTTGCACTTTCTCTCGTTCATAATATGAGTGCACTGTATTGGTAAATCTAACGTCTTTTCTCAGTTTTGTAGATACACTGACATTACATGTCAATTACTAGTCATTACGTTGTACTGCACACTACATACATATGAAACAGAATGCAACTATAAATGTCATAACAGTATGATGTGCTTCACATGACCTCATTATGTTGCTCAATTTATTCACCATTGCACATCTCAAATGAAAGGTAAAGTCAAGTACAATGCACAGTGTTCAGTGCAGGTGCAGCTGATAATTCATGTATACCATCACCACGCATGTATGATACATATTACTAGCTACATTTCCAGTTCCTGCATCCTCATACTGTTACAGCTGTTCCTGATCTGCATGAAACTGAACTGCAGACCCTTTAGTACAAGACGTACTAGCAAGATGTACAGTACTGTAGGTGACTTTTTTTCTGCAGTAGAACAGAACATATTTAGCTGAAACTGTGGTCCTTGGCGGCTACCGTCACTTTGAGAATCAAGAAAAGCATAACAAGTAAGGCAAAATGAATACTCATGGCTCCTGAATTATGTTCATTTTTTCAGTTTCGCAGAAATGTATGTAGAGGCACGTATTTCCAATCAGCCTGGGTTGGAACTATCCCTTTAAGGTATTACAGTGTCACTGCTTTCAGCTGCTTCCCAACAAAAATACATATCCAAAATATAACATAAGCATTAGACTAATTACAATAGTTTTTGTAGACTGAAGCATTAGCCCACAAGTGGCCACTTAATTAGTTGCTTTTCTGCCTGTTGAAAGTATTTATATTGGCCATAAAACAGAGGCGAGTGGATTTGGGGAGCGTGCGCACATCCAGCGTGTATGTGACTGAAGTCACGGATGAGGAGCACGTTGTACACATGCTTAAGCAAAGTGTCAAAAGGACTAATTAACATATTAATGATCCCACCTTAGCACTGCAGCTCCCGTTGGATAGTCAAAACACTTTGATAAGCATGCAAATGAGAAACCACCAGCTCAAGAAGAAATTATCTGAAGCGTGAAAGAGAAAGATAGAGGAACAGAGAGAGAGAGAGAGAGAGAGGAATAGAGAGAGAGGAATAGAGAGGCTGATAGTAATGATTGAACCGTTGTTTTATTTATCTTTAATTATCTGCTTTAAGCTGCTGGTGGAGGCGACATCAAAGAAAGGGAGCAGGTGCGCAGTAATGCAATCTTCACCTCCATCTTTTTTGCCACCTTTTATTCTCAGGCTTTCTTCTCCAATATGCCAATCAATACAGCAGAGAACCAGCTGTCCATCAAACGTCCAGCGACAATCAAACTAGCAGTCAAATACTGAAGTCAGGTGTGCGACACTGAAAATACTGTATGAAAGATTAGATTCTATGACTTTTCCCAATTATGAAACATTTTTAGAAGCTGAAGCTAATATAAAAAATATATATATTTTTTAAATAGACTGAAAACCCTGCCATTAGTTATTTACCTGCAGGTGTTCTGAATGTTTTTTAGTTTATATTTTAGGCCAAATATATAAAGCTGTCAGACATAAATCCATCAACAGATGTCCATTCAGAGATGCAGATTGTTTGCTGGCCGTGTATATATTTGGCGTTCAGATAGAAACACTCATCATGAAATGCAGGACAACCATGTCATCGTCCTTCCAACTGGTAAATTATGAGCCTGAAAAGCGATTTGGACTACAGATATGTAAATAGTACTGAATGTACTGTACAGAAATATGCTTACTTTTATTACCTAAAAGATTACTGTGAAATGCACTTTGTATCACTAAACTGTATTTACTCTGAGAAACTAAATTTATGCCAAACATAAACATAGTATGAAACCTTAAGAGTATTTAAGGTTTTCATGAGCTTGCATTAATTTAAAGTTTCATGAAATACAATCTAAAATATTGATGTTCATCCAGGCCACTGAAAATACTATAACAATCTCTAATGCTGCTGTAAACATTTATTTTCCTAAATTCTCTCTCTTTCTCTCTCTGCCTCTCTCTCCCTTTCCTTTCTTTATCTCTCTTTCAAAAAAAAGCATACAAATTAAAACAATATTATTTTTGTTACAAAGAATATACTTAATTACTTAATTTTCTTTAGACAAGCCAAATGTTATCTAATGTATCTAACTGGTATAAAACAGAAACCTTTAAACGCATTATTATTATTATATAAAATAAAATTAATCGATAGATCCATAGATCCAAATACTGCGCTTGAGCCATATTGTTTTTAAGATGCCAAGTGAGTGGAGAAGTTCTGATCCTACAAAGAAGATGAATCCATGATTTAATGCAAAAATATGCTGCCAAATTCCAGCCTTTCCAGCTCTATGAACAAACAATAGCAGGCAAAATGCACTCAATATATTTATTCATGTTAATTATGTTAACCAGGGGTGTAAAGTTGGCAAATCAAAGAAAAACTTGTATAGTTTCAGATCAGTCGAGACCAACCTTCAAGTCTGGAAAAAAAGTGTTTGTTGAAAATTGTTGTATTACTTGGCTCTGAGAGAAAGTGTCCATATGTCATTGTACGGAGAAATAGTTGCAGCCTTGCAAAGTGACACTATTTTATCATCGCCCAAATGGATATGACAGATGGAAAGAAAAAAGAAAATAGGAGAACAGGATAGCGTGATCACAACACTGCTTATTGGCAGCCATTATCCAGGTAAAGAGCTCTTTGCCAGCCTGTGTGCTTGAGTGTGTGTGCGTGTGTATTATTCAGTCTGTAAAAACACTGACCTGAACAACTCGTGTATGGCTGGCTCCAGGGGAACTGCAAAGAAGCACAGAGAGAGAGAGAAGACAGAGGACGTGAGAGGTCAGTTCAAAAGGCAGGTCTGACCATATCGCCACATTACATCTCTGTTATGTGTAAGTGGTGGAAAGGAGAATACCTTTTGAGCGTGTGCAATGGCGCTTCTCATCTGCTACATCCACCTCCATCTGCAGAGAGCCACACAATCAGCATTTTAATAGAAACTTTGGTAACACTTCATTTTAAGGTGTCCATAATACAGAGTTATTAACTAGTAAGTAATTAGTAGGAGTCATTGTATTTGCATAAAATTTGTACTTACCATCTAACTAGGTTAAATTCTTAAAGTTTGTAATTATGTAGACTTAATAGACTGCTACTGTTACAAATATGTTACACACAGAGTTTGTTACACAGCTACTTATGTAACCAAAAGATTGTCTCATTTGTTTTGCAGACTTTATACAGCATAGTTATAAATTTAAACACACAGACATAAGCTACTTAAAATAAAGTAAAAATCAAGATTAAGTGTAAGTATCTGTCATGATATCCAGATGGAGTCCTTTGTTGTATCCACCAGAGGGCACTCCAGTCAGAACTTCACCCATAGTCACAAACTCCATTTCCCAAGATTCATCCCTGGACTGATTACACTCACACCTGGACTAATCACACACTTGCAGCTTGTCAACACACCCCTTCCCTCCAGTATAAATTCAGCACACTTTCCCTCAGTTGTTTGCGAGGTCTTGATT
>JAUCMU010000033.1:16181264-16191957 GCA_032275025.1 Enteromius treurensis
ATTGCATTGAATTGTGAAACCAAGATTCACAACCCTACTTTTAAGATGGCAGTACTGACACACAGATATTCTAAATAAATAGGTCTTAAATTTGAGCCTTTATTTAGGTAGCACACATATTTTGAATGCCTTTGGCAGAATTCAAACGCGGCATTTTAATCTAGACTAAAAAAATGTATCTATGCCCACCCCTAGTTTTTAAACACAACACCAAATCACCAAATGTAGCAACAAAACCAGCAAAATACTAGATAAATTGCTATTGTGGGGGAAACTTATACTTGTTTTGTGTGTGTGTGTGTATTTGTTTATCGAGGGATTGTTATAGAAGAGCCTTTGGTTTTAAATGAAATGTGGACTGTTTGTTTGTGACTAGAGTACAATGACCTGAAACACGAGCTGCGGGACTTTCTTCTACAGTCTGCGAACCAGAGACAGGTGAAGATGAAACGCTTCTGTGTCAGTCACTGAGAAATATAAACCGTGAAGCTCAATTCTAACGCCTGTAGTTTGTTTATAGGACGTCACTCCTGAGGCTTTCCGTGAGTTTTTGGAGGAACTGCAAACAAGAAAGAAGAGACGACTGAACTGAAGCCATCAACATCACACAGAGCATTATGGGACTGTACATCCTTTGACTGGATCCACTTTAATAAAATCTCAGAGTGAATACATTAATGCTTTTTTGTGATTGTTATTCCCTCACCTCAGAATCTCTGGTTTAGGGCTCCGTAGTCCCTGTCTGACCAGCTGATGTGTGTGTGTGTCTCCAGAAGATGGAGACAGAGGTTATGAGTTCAAGAAACAGTCCTTCTAAAACACTGATCTTCCTTTGTGATGTGATGCTATAACTATAAGCAGTGTTGGGAAGTAACTAAATCACACAATTTAATTACAAAAAAAGTATTAATCAGTAACGGTTACTGACAAGAAAGTGTGTGCGTTCTGAAGATATTAAGGATTATAAATGGGTTTACATCACTGATCTATGTAATAGAGCAGTGGGTTACATCTGAATATATTTCTCACACAGATTTACTTGATTTCTTTCAAAGATTGCTGTGACTGCTCTAAAAAACACTGTTTCAGGAGTTTAGGACAGAATTGGAGACGTCCTTGTTTTTTTCTTCAATAACTTTGCCTTCCTTTGTTGGGTTTATGTACACTTGACTGTTTTTCCTCAAGTCGTTGTTAGATGCCAGTGTTTCCTGCGAGTTTCTTAGCTACTTGACTATTTCTTGTTATTGATTTTAATCTTCAAGACTGGAATGATTTTGTGAGGACTGTGCTTTGGAATGAGATTGTAATCATCTTAAATCAGTGAAGGATTCTGGGTCTGACAGTAACTGTGTTCTGCTGGAAGTGAACTCGGCCTGCTTCACACCAAATGAGCAGCAGTTTAAAACAATAGAATTTTTTCTAATTAGTCAAATGTAATGTTACGTTTAAGAGTAATTGAATTGGCTCAACTAATATTTTGTATATGCTAACTGATAACTCCTTCCCCACACTGTGAGTGTGTAGTATAGACAGCTCGTACTCTTATTCCTTGGCCCAGCAGGATAATAAAGTGTCTGCTGCAGGAATAGTTTTGGTCTTAATAATACCGCGTCTTAGGACATATTCTTTTGCACAGGACTCCTACATGTGTTTCGCCCGAGCAGATCAATCAAACATATGGACTGATTTAGGAGTCAACAGCACGACTTCCGGTTTATTGAACAGGTTGTGTGTGTTTTTTCCAGTATTGATCCCAGAGCAGCTGTCTGCTTCTGAAAAAAGGTGTCCTGAAGAAAGATCTGGTGTTTTCCACTGATGTGCTCACGGTTGATTTCTGCTGATGACGAACAATCACGCGGTTGAGATGTGTTGGTAGTATACCACAGCTAGTTAATAATGTATATCTCTTATGTGCCAATGACAGCTGCACGGAATGAAAAACTGGGTAATATAACAGAGAAACACAACTCATTCAATTCTGATAAAAAAAAGAAGAACAACAAAACAAGATGATCGTGTGCTAAGCTGTGTAATGTCCCTTTTTCTTTTTCTTTTTGCATCAGCTGTGTCAAAATATTCTCATCCTATATTCAGGCCAGTGTAAATAAACATCTGCTTCTTCTGAAACCAGCTGCTGATGGTTCTGCCTCTCAGGGCACGTCTAAAGCTGGATCTGGTCTGGTCTGCTGTTCTCGTAGGCGGTGATGGCGATGGAGTCGATATCTAATCAATATTTCTCTCGTGACTCGATCGCATCTGCTCCGGAGCTCGACGCGGAATAGTCCATTTCGTGTGCACGAGCGTTATGAAAATAAGCTTCTCCGATGTTAATCTGAAATCATAGGCTGTTAGTCCCTCGGTCGGTGAAGGGTCCTGAGCTCCAGGCTTCGGGGCTTTCACCTGATCGGTCGTTCTCCTCCGACTTCTCGCATTTTCACATTTGCTCTATGAATCGCGGAGACTTACTAACATGTCTACCAAAGCAGAGCAATGTAAGTATGACCACGCTTGCTGTTGTGTGATTTATGGAATATAATGGAACATGTAATAGATACGAGGCTGTGCGCGCGCTCGAAGGGAGCGGCGAGGGGGAGATACACATATAAAGACTACAGAATATAGAGGGGCACTAATGTTAAGAGCTTCACGATACAACAGCCGATGGTAAGATTTTAGATTTAGATGCTGTGTTGCAGAAGACGTGAGAAGATGTGATGTCTTTTTTTTTTCAAGGTCGAATAGTCAAGTCGTCCCTGCGGAAAACACAAGCTCTATTTGTTGTTTAAACGCAGAAGAACTGCATGAGTTTGCTCATCTAATCATGCCGGAGCTCAGTATTATTTTGATAGTTCAGGTAATGGTTGATGTCTGTGATGGTGTAGATGACCAGTGCTGTCTGAGCTTCGTGGTAGAGGGCGCCATTTGCTCTCTTCCGTCTGTTTTATCGACTAACTGCAAAAATACGCATTCATAGAAACTATACACATCATAAAATAATTTTATGCTTTGTCCGATCATTCTTACCCCTATTCGAGCATAGGGTTATAGTTTATAACAAGGGAAGTGAATCTGCTGATTTCTTTCTGCACTCGATGCCCAGCACACAGTACTAACCCAATACTAACATTAGAAGGACGTTATTTTTAGGTTATTTCTTTGCATAATGGTTATTTTGAAAAAACAACTTGCAGAGAACGTTCCCTAAAGGTAAGTTTTAGGTCAATTTTTCAACCATAAAATAGCGTTCGCAGAATGTTGCTGGGTGGTTATTTTTAAAATAACCTAAAGATAACTTATAGAGAACGTTCCCTAATGGTTAGTTTTACGATGCAGATTTTTCTGTGTAATGATGACCTATACAGAGCCCTGAAATTTGTTTAATGCAATAATTATTAAAATACAGAATCGAGATAAAACACGTTTTAAGTTATTATTCAAATATTTTTTTTGATTTTCATTATTAAACAACAAATTTAGCCACACAAACATATACAACATATTTAATTACACATGGCTACAAACAAACCCATGCACACCCCATAAAAACAACAAAATCATGATCAGATACGATCTATTATGAAGTACTGTCACACAGTAATCGGAAGGACAATAGTTAACACTCAATTTCCAGTTAAACACAGCTCATCACTGAATTCAGAGATGTCATCATCCGGCTCAGTTCAGTTCAATCAAGTTAAAGATATCACTGGAAATGAAGGGTCCCCAACTAAGCAAGTGAGAAAAACCAAAACTCCTTCGGTGACAGAAGGTGAAAAAAAAAAAACTTGGGAGAAACCAGGCTCAGTCAGGGCCAGACCAAACCAGCAGTTTAGTTCCAACAGCAGCAAAATCAGATTAGGTGAAGGTTCTGATTCCTGTAGTCTTGTCCCAATGACTGAGGAGGTCTTCACTATTCCAGCCGAGTCGAGTCGAGCCGAGGGGAGCTGGTGTGGAAAAGCGCCATGAGAGTTTTTAATGCAGAATGCAGCTGTGACTAATGGTTGTTTTATTAGAACACATTCAGATACATTAGTTAACTGTGTTTGGGATTAAAAGGAATAAAAGTTTGGAACCTCTTGCGATGTACACTAAATAAAGGGACTGTTTTTTCATTCATTTTTAGGCAATCTCTGCTTTATATCTTAATTTTCTCTGTTATTGGCATTATATATAGTTTGTTATTATTCGTGTATTTATAAATGCAGTTCTGAAAAGGCATTTTTTGTGTTTCAAATTTCTGTAGTCTACTGCAGAAAAAAAATACTCTAAATACTTTTATGTAGACAATTTTTAATGTAAATGTGTGTGCTTATGAAATAACATTATTAACATACTAATTTAGAGAGACCTTGTGTGATGTTTACTTCGTTTGGCCGCTCTTCTCTCGATTCAGTGTCTGCGGTCTGATGTAATGCTGTCATTTTGAGATTGATTTGCTGATTTCTTCATCAGACACAACACAAAGCAGCAGCAGTTTTATGAAATGTTAATTATGTGTCACTTTGCTCTTTATTTGTTTAGTTGGCTCTAAGATTCGATACTTGCAAGAGTATCACAACCGTGTGCTTCACAATATTTACCCAGTGCCATCGGGAACAGACATTGCAAATACTCTGAAATACTTTTCCCAGACGCTGCTCAGGTAAGTGCACTACACTGGAAATAGGTCAGACAACGCAGGCCTAGTTTCATTATCACAAAGCAGACAAATATGTCATTATCTACATCTGAGAATTTCAACAGCCACAAGACTTTAGAGCTCTGTGTCATAATCAGATGTGCACAGAAACATCACGCATGCCAAAAGTACTCATTTTGGATAACTTCAGAGAAGGCCTGATTTCAGTCTTGTCTTTAATGTTTGTCTTTTAAATGTCAGTAGCTTTATGAGACACGAGTTTGTGTTCTGTGTGAGAGCTCCATGTTCACCAGTTAATAAAGGTGCAGGCGCTCAAAACAAGAGAGTTCAGCGTCTGAGAGCAGTATGTAGTCCTGTGGTGTTTATGTCTATCGCTGTTTGTGTGTTAAAGGGTCCTTTTTTGTCATTAAGAGTCGATGATGGCGGTAATGTACTGTACTGTCAGTGATTTCCACAGTGTTCAGTGCTTTTGAAAGGACGAGTTTAGTTAGAAGCAGGGCTGGCTTTGATAGCAGACAGCGTGAGAAACACGACACCATCCTGTTGTATGTAACACACATCCCTCCCTCCAAGACCATCACAGACCAAATTGACAGGGGACAGCAGACACAAACACCCTCCACATCCCTCCACGAACATGAGACATTGCTTTCGAAACCAGCGTATTCCTTTTCCATTACAGTTCTCCCCAGCCGTAGACTAGTGACATTTCTGTTAGAACTGAAATCCATATGCCTGTCGAACCATTATTTCTCTCTTCCCCGAAATGATACTGAGGCAGTATCATAATGTATTTACATACAGACATTCTTTTTGACGGTGCAATAAACATGTGTTGTGACCAGGGAGCTTTTAGTCTAACCTCACATACATGTTTATTACTGGCTGAAGCATGTTTCTGAAGTGTCATCTCTGTATCGTCCTCAGAACTAATAATTTCCAGATTGCCCCCCCTCCATTGCTCAATATTTCCCAGACGGCTCTTTGGCCTCGTGACGGGCCCGTGCCGCCCGTCCTCCGGGGATTGGCCGCTCGGAGGACGCGGTGCGTGCGCCTCCAAGCTCGTTCCTCTGGCGAAGTACGGGGCTGCCACTGAAAACATGCCATTTTTTATATTTTTGCTCCTTGTCACCAGATACGCATGAGATGCAGTGATCGTCGCGTGCTTCGCAAGCGCAAGCCTGCTTGAGTTTCGATCCCAACCAAAAGCCAGCTTTTCTAATGCATAGATGATGATGATGATGATGATGGCAAATTCCAAAGTCTGTGGAGACACTGCATCCTATGTGGGGAATATCTGGGTTTGGTTCTTTTCTACTTACGCTGTCTATGTAGAGCCATTTCAATGTAATGTGCTGTTTCTTTGTGTCTTTGTTGTCTCTTTTTTTCCCCTGTTCCCCTCCCTCCCCCCACCCCTCCCTCGGAGCAGCATCCTGTCCCGTACAGGCAGAAAGGAGAGCCAGGAAGCTTCCAATTTGGCCGTGCCCATGACCATGTGTCTTTTTCCTGTGCCATTCCCACTCACCCCATCTCTAAGACCACAAGTCAGTTCCATCAACCCTACAGTTACTCGATCCCTCCTTTACAGCGTTCTGCGGGACGCCCCGGCCGACCGGGGTGGTGCCACCCAGCAGAGTCGGGAGGTTCAGATCTCAGATTACCCCTCACTGGACTATCAGGGGCTCTATGCCACCCTCGTCACCTTGCTTGACCTGGTGCCCCTGCTGCAGCACGGTCAGCACGGTGAGTCCTGAGACGCGCTTCCGAGTGCATCGTGGCAGAGAGGAAACGACACTGATTGCAAATATTCCAAATATTGGACTGCTGCTAGATGGACGTTGATATCCAGCCAAACCAATCAGTTGGTGCCTGACATTCAGCCCAAATCGTTCCGTCATCGTTTACTCGCCTTCGTGTCGTTTTTCAGCTGTGGAACATAAAAGAAGATATTCTGAGAAATGTCCTCAGGAAAGTCTGTTGAAGTTACTAATGGATTTTTCTAAAAAGAAAAAATGCTGACAGAATGACCATTTTGACCTGACCCAATATGATTCTTTAATTAGCGGTAAATCCGTAGATCACTAACAAGCGTTTAGTTCATTGGGAGAAGCTTGTCAGTGAACTGTGGCTCTGTGAATGAACTGGTGCTTCATTTGAAAATAGGTGATGGAGATTTACCACTAATCAAAGAACCAGCATTACTGACGAGATCGATGACCCTAACAATGAAAGAGAAATCTAAAAAAGAAAATATTGCTGGAGCTTAGCCAATGTTTGTTCATTTTGAGAGGAATGGCTCTTTCCATCAAGTGCCTTGTACTCAAACTCGGGTCTGCAGAGCTGTGGCTCTCCAGGAGCTGAGTTTGAGACCTCTGGTCTAGTGGCAGTTTTCAATAAAACATGCTCATTTCCTGACCGCTATCAGCCAGCTGTATTTGTCCTATCTGCTGGCTGCTAAATAAACTTTGCGTTTGTGTCATTCACCATTAAGTGCTTTGACTGGATAACAATGTTATCAACTTACAATAACATATAACAGTGGCTCCCATCCACGCTCCTGGAGACCCCCAAGACTACAAGTTTTCCACGTCTCCTTTATTAAACATCTCATAATGAGCTCATCTGCTCATTAGCAGAGACTCTAAGACCTGAAATGGATGTGTCAGATGCAAAATGTGTAGTGTCGTGGGGCCTTCAGGAACGTGGTTGGGATCCACTGACATACAGTAAACTTTAGTATGATAGTATTTCATTATGCAGCACTTAGATGCAACTTAAAGAAAATGCAAAAGCTATAAATGTCATTGCACTCTTAATACATGAGCTGAATTAAAGACGACATAGTGCTCATTGCTCGTCTGCTTGTCTTTCAGATCTGGGGCAGGCCATATTTTACACCACAACATGCCTTCTGCCTTTCCTTAGTGATGATATTCTCAGCACTTTACCCTACACCATGATCTCCACTTTAGCCACCTTCCCTCCTTTCCTGCACAAGGACATCATAGAGTACCTGAGCACATCCTTCCTGCCCATGGCCATCTGTGAGTATACTTACTGTATTTATGGGAGTATTTTAGCATCCACTTTGTGCTTCCCGTAGAGCACACTGCTGGATTGCACTAATTAATGCAACACTATGTGACAATCGCGCATTATGAAGTAAGAACAGGATTTGTGTTGCAGTGGGTTCGACTCGAAGAGAGGGTGGCGTTCCAGCATATGTCAATCTCTCTGCCTCCTCCATGCTGATGATCGCCATGCAGTACACTTCAAATCCAGGTAGGCACGCATTTATTAGGCTGCAAGAAAGTTACTTCTATAGTCAGTCACTGATTGCTGTTTTCAGATGACTCTACCATAGCTTTTTCAGTACAGTGCAGATTAGGAGCTCTAAATGTTTCTCTGGTTGTCTTCAGTGTACCACTGTCAGCTTTTGGAGTGTCTCATGAAATACAAGCAGGAAGTGTGGAAGGTATGCTTCAGTTTTTCGTGTCTTTTTGGTGATGTTTCTAAAAGCACTTCTCATGACACTGATCACTATGTTTCTGAAGGATCTTCTGTACGTCATATCCTACGGCCCGTCCCAAGTCAAACCTCCAGCTGTTCAAATGCTCTTCCATTACTGGCCCAACCTGAAGCCTCCTGGTGCCATCAGTGAGTACAGAGGCCTGCAGTACACAGGTGAGTTTTTTTTTAATAATAGGGTTACAATAATTAGGTAATAATAATAATTAGGTGTTACAATTTTACAAATAGATTAGAAAAGGGAAGCACTTTCAGGTTAGACATTTGTCTGAAGAAACAACTAGACATGCTCACAGTGTGGCAAATGTTCCCACTTTTTCAGTTAACAGGGTTACAGTCAAGTAACCTGAGATGTTCCCTATCAAAAGTTACACTTGATGCTACAGTTCATAACGCAAATGGGAACGAGAATACCAACACCGGCACACTGGAATGTATCTGAACCTCTCAAGCTTGTGTAGAGTGTGCACACAAACATTAAAGAGGTCACAGACATGACCTTGGGTTTTAACTCAAGTGTATGTGAGCCTGTGAGACTATAGAATTTGATCAACATGTGCAGAAAGGACCAGACTGCTACATCACATACTCGCTGCAAGGGGGCACCTCTTGCCAGAGTCTTGGATTATTAGGCTCCCCTTAATAGAATGACCCCTTACTCCTGGAGGTGAAGCTTGAGGTGAAGTACCCCTCATAGGCTAGGGCAATAGCATCCATAAACCAGTATGGCATTGCTTGTCTAGTGGCAGTGGTGGCTCCCACAGCATGTGAAAGGATTCTCTGACCTAAACAACTGGCTAGTGCAGTGGACATAAATCCGATGGGCATGGATTGGACACAGTGAGTGAAGTCTTTCCTGATCTAGCTAATGAATAGCAGAAGACAGGGGGCTTCAACAATGACTGAATGTATGGTCGCGAATGGAACTTCAGAAAAATAATCATAGCAAGGGTCCAAAATTGTCCAGGGGCAAAAAGTTGGATGGTGAAAATCCCCAAAAGTAATTGCTATGAGAAAAGCCATCTTTACAGTGAGAAGCTTGACAGTCGCTGTCTCTAGTTGTTCAAAAGTCCAAACCAAAACCTCAAGCACTACACCTCGAGTCCCCCGAAGGAACTAACACACTGTCATGTGGCCTCAACTACAGCGGGACATGCACCTGCAGACAGTCTTGCAGAAATTCCAGCACTGAAGGAACTTGGCAGTGGACTGGGTCTGCATGGTGGATCTTTCAAGAACACACAATTTGACAGCATAACCTCTTCTGGTGAAGGGAGTCCTAGCACTTGGAATAGTTTCCACTGCACCAGCTAAAAGAACAGAATCCCTTAGTTGGTTTTAGTCCTCAGGCCAGGGATGCAATATTGTCCCCTTTGCCTGAAATAGAAGGTTACTTCTGATCAGAATCGCCCACAGCAATGGAGGAAGGATATTCGTTTTAAGGACCAAGAGGCAAGACCCTTTTGACAGACTTTGGCCTGAACTCCTTGGTGCTGGGTGAAGAGGCGGTCAGAGCCAGGCATGTTTAGCTGCAGTCCTGCAGTGTACAGCTCCAACTCTAAAAAAAACTCCTGCCTGCAGCCTTGAGCGTCGTTTTTCGACATACTGGGAATTTTATTGTCATGATTAAATTATATATTGGGTAATAACATAGTCATTATTGCATATGTGTAGGGATGTGATTTTTCACCCGCCCCTGCCCCTGCCCCTAACCCTATCACCTGTCAATAAAACACAAGATATAGCAGGCAGATACAACTACCGTCGTTCTTTATTTTGAAAAACGGCAAAACGATTGATTTGTGAGAGGAATAGACGCGATCACCTTACATCAGCCTTGGGTGCGTAATGCCATGGGCTCTTGCGTGTCTCTTGATCGAAGGCGTCATGCTGTTGTAAAATGCTATTGGCTCTTGTGTGAACTACTGCGTCATTCTACGGGACAGGAGAATGTTTTTAATGAGATGAGATGGAGCGGGATACTTTCAGCGATTAAAACCCTTGTTTTTTTACTCTCTTCTTCGCTTGAAGACTTTGTATGGCCTCAGAAGGCTTGGAATGCAACACGGTTAGTTTGTAATGCTTTTACACTTTTTGTTTATGGTCAGTTTTTGCAATAGATACCTGTTTTATATTGTTCAGATGTGGGTAGGGCTGGGCTTAGTTTAGCTTGATTTCTTTGTTTGTTCTTGAAATCTCCTTGGGGCTCAATAAAGTATATATAATCTATAATCTCTCTCTCTCTCTCTCTCTCTCTCTCTCTATGTATATATATATATATATATATATATATATATATAAAATATATAAAAACTATATCTAATGTAGAATGGAGCAAAGCCTCTTGGTAATGGGGAATGCGTTTATCTAATGAAACGATTGCAGGTCAAGTCTATATCTGGAGGAGGATGCATCAAAATGCCCAAAAATTACGGATTTATTCTGAAATCAAGCGTGCTGCAGGTGAATGTTATTGCTGGGCGTGAACTACCACAAGCTACTCAAATGTTGGTAATAATCTGGGTC
>JAUCMU010000033.1:16201392-16212459 GCA_032275025.1 Enteromius treurensis
TCAAGTAAAACTAGCAAAGAGATGCAGCCTTGGTCTGACGCAAGAAGCAAGTCATTGGTGATTTTAACAAGCGCAGTAACTGTGCTGTAACCTGACTGAAACTGAATATGAACAAAGCTTTTAAGTGTTGAATTGTATTTTGGAGTAGCCCTTTATATTTGTGTGTTTTTGGAGTTGCGTGCTGAGCTGGGTGTGTTTCTTGCAGGTGAGTGTGGTGTCCGACCCAGGCCGCAGAGGGCAGCACAATAACCTGAGTCCATTCCCCAGTCCGTTCCGGAGCCCCCTGCGTTGCAGCCCCTTCAAGAACCTCGGCCACGCCGCCGGGAACTGTGCCCTGGACCTGGACTGTGACGACGACGACATGAACCTGGGCTGCTTCATCCTCATGTTTGACCTGGTGCTGAAACAGGTGAGTCCACACACACACACACACACAGACAAGAGCAAGGTCTTCAGCAGATGAAGGCTGACCTGTGTTCCGGTGCAGATGGAGCTGCAGGACGAGGCTCTGACTCCGGGGCTGGAGAGCAGTCTGGGGAGGGATGTGGTGGGCATCATCAACAGTGTTCTGCAGGCACCGTGGGGCGGATCACACACCTGCCAGAAGGACGAGAAGGCCCTGGAGTGCAGTCTGTGCCAGTCCAGCATCCTCTGCTATCAGCTGGCCTGTGACCTGCTGCAGAGACTGACCCCGCGTGAGGAGATACGGCTGGTGGTGAGACTCCTCTCTATATCTTCACACCTGGGCCTTCAGTGGCGTCCTATATGAACTAATCCAACTCTTTAATAACATCATAATAATGCCATGGCTATAGGAACCATACATACTATGGAGAAATGCAGTGCGTCACAGACAGGTATCTCATGTAGTGAGAATGGATGGTATTACTAAACCCCTTTAACATAATTCAAGAAGTTTCCACAGCTGTGCAACGCACTGCACATCATCTCTGTCTGAACCATTACCTGTCAAAATCACACAAATACAGTCCGCCCGATGTGCTCACAGACGATTAAAGAATTAATTGAAACGTATTTATACCTTACAACTAACATTGGAATAAACCAAATAAGGCGATTATTATTTTAAACTTGACCTAACACAAAAATATTAGTTTACAGTGAAAACGATCAAGTAACATTTAAATAATTCATACAAGGCAGTAAAGAAAAGCGTAATGCCATGTGTTTTAATGACTCTCATCCACACACTGAGTTTTAGGACTGGACTGGGATGAAAAATGGGCCCTGGTATTTTTTGGTTCAGCCACCCCACCAAGTGTAGGCCTACCATATACATATATATTTGGTAGATAAATCATTAGATAAAATTAAAACGTCAGGTCATATTTAAATCGCATTGGCCCATAGAAACCTCTATGCACACTGGATTTTTTCGCTGTTTTAAAAATTGTTCACGCGATCTTCTGTTATCAAGCTCCTTACCTATAAAACATCTTTCTCCTCCTGCTTGTCTCTGTGGCTCATCACTCACAGCAGAACAAGTAACACTGCTGTGTACATTTCAGAATAACCGACGATGAGACATTGCGTGACATCTGCGTCTAAATTTATAAGCTACTGTTCCCTGAGCTGTCCATTTTGATGGACTGAGAGGAAAGTGGAAGTGATAAGTAAATAGGCCCTGTCTATATTTGTGATGGGTCTTGTCCTTGGTGGGACAAAAATTGCACTGGCCCAAAAGTCTGCCAGATGGTCAGTCGCCCCTGCCGAGTCTCCCGCTGGCCTGTCTCGGACAGAAACTTAAATGTGGCTTTATATCTTGCAAATAACACCCAAAAACAATAAGAATTGTAGCAATAAGAAAGTCAAAAATGAAATTGAACCTACCACAGTGTTTGTCATTTTTCACAGAGGTGCGGAGGTGTGTGTGGTTGATTCAGTATTTCAGCGTTTAAATTTACAGAAGGCGAATATTATTCAGAATGCACTGAAAAACTACAAAAACGCACTGTACGAAGCACATACTGTACAAAACTTGAGAAATACTGTGAAAACATAAATGATTTACAGTGCTTAGACTAGCTACAGAAGCATGCGCTGCTGATTCTGAAGGCCTAAGGCAGATTTGTATGCTGAAATATGCTAAAAAAGAGCTCTGATATAAACATACACTGCTGGAAAAGGTATGAAATGAAGAGAATGGACTGTTGGAAATGATTTAATAAACATTCATAGAAAATCAAGTTAAAGTGTCAGCGATTCTGGTAGCAGAGAAGGTTTTGTTGACCCTGACAGCTCAGCACTGCTCTACACTGAGATGACTCAGACACCCATGTGCTCTTTTCCTGGATGCTGGGTGTAAGCAGGCAGTCAGGTAACGTCCTACAGACAGTGAAACTGATGACGTAAGCAGCATGATGATTAACCTGCCGTACCGCACACGCTTCATCATATTCATGAATCTAACACAGTTTTAATACATTTAACATGAACGTAATATAATGTTTTTTTCCCCCCACACACACAGATGTGAATGAGAAAGATGCGGGGCTTTTTCAGTGTGTCATGTGTTTTGGACAGGAACCATCCGAGTGTCTGGAGGAGAGTTTGGTTTTCCCTCAAACTGAATTCAGTCTCAGATCAGAGAATGCTGCGGATGACGCAGACGCTCGGTCAGAGAACCCCGGCAGTCACAACCCGTCTCCTGAGATCCCTCGTATGTGCTCCGCTCAGCTGTATCATGCAGTGCTGCATTGCGTTTTATGTTTCTGATCACAAGTGTGTTCTGTTCCCCAGCGCCAAAGAATAGCGCAGACAGGAAGTTCTCGTACCTACAGCTTCCTGTTTCTCTGAAGCTGCTGTACACGGTTCTGCAGGTACTCGTCTCAGTCGGTTCAGTCAGGCTTGTGCTGCGTTCGTGGTTTTTTACGGGTCTGCTGCACTGTGTCTTGTAGGAGATGAGTAAGTTCGAGGAGCCGGACATCCTCTTTAACATGCTCAGCTGTCTGAAGATCCTGTGCTTGCATGGAGAATGCTTGTATCACGCCAGGAAAGATCACCCTCAGTTCCTGGCCTACATCCAGGAGAAGATGCTGATTCCCAGGTACCATCTCCCCGAGACTGTACAGATGTGCTGCTATCACATTTTCATGTTGCCATTCCTTTGCTAATCCTTTTGGTTACTCTCGAGTAACATTCTACTAACTATAAGTAACTACTTGTCAACTAATTATCATTCCAAGGTTACTAATTCTCAACTCCAGGGTTACTACCTCTGAGTAGACTAGTTATGGTAGGTTTAGGGTTAGTAGAGTAAGTTTCAGTATGTAGTATGTTGTGGACTCTTCAAAATAAAGTGTTAGATATTAAGCAGACAGTCTACTGATACTCTACTGACTGCCAGTTGACATGTAGTTACTCACTGAAGAACTGTATTTTGAAGTTCCTTCGATAACAATATCAAGCTTGTTGATTATGGTGATACCAGGATCACAGCTGGAATCCTGTGGTGATATGAGCAGGAGTGTGTGTGATGTTAAGGAGCTGGTTGTTTGTGTCCAGTCTGTGGTCCATGCTGAGGTCAGAGTTCTGTCAGCTGGCGTCTCTGGCCGTTCCTCAGCTCCTGCACGCCCTCGCTCTGTCCCACGGAGCAGACATCTTCTGGAGACTCGTGGACAGCAGCTTCAACAGCCAGGACTGGAAGATCCGCTTCGAAGCAGGTTCGACCGCCCTCTCGTCCACACCTTTCTGTTCATTTGCTAAAACGCTTTGCTACTGTGGGATTATCTGGAGCTCTTATGTGATTGACAGAGAGAAGCTGTGACCTTCAGCTAGAGTCACATCACAGACACACATAAAGAGGATTGAGTCTGTGACAGATTCAACATTAGTTAGTGCTGTTTGCTATTTCAGCATGCAAGAGACATGGTGATCTGATCATCACTCTGAACCATCAGCAGCAACTCATGAGCAGCACTCATACTCTGTCAGCAGTATCTACTGGATCTGACAGAAAATCTGCAGATTACTCCCAGAGATTATAATCATGGATAGTGATTTGAAGTGAGTGACTGCAATCAATCCAGTCTCCAGTAGAGCATAGTTAAAAAGCAAAGGAAGGCATAAGCAGGATAATGTCGTGGAATCTATTTCTCCAGGTGTCTGTCCAACACCATCCATATTTTAGGGTCGAGTGGGGATCCCAATGCAAACACTTTATTCAAAAAAAACGTGGGCAAACAGTTCAGTCGATAAACGGGCAAGGGTCAGGGCAGGCAGCAAACAATCAAAAAACTAGAAAACAGTCCAAGGTCAAAAGGTCAAGAACGAGGAACAAGGGTAAGGCTTTGCATTAATCAGCGTATGAGAGAGGGTGGGGGCTTCTTTTAAGCTAAACAGAGGGGAACACAAGACAGAACCAGCCAATGAGAACAAGACACATAAAAACCAAGGAACCAATGGGGACACAACACACAGACAAGGGTAGTACATGACATAACCCTCCAGGGCGGAGTGCCCTCTAAAGGAGCTCAAGGGCAGTCCAGCTGGCGATCGTGACAGGTAATAACCGGGTATGTGCAGGATTGAACAGCTTTTTTAAACCTGCACTTCACATTTCAGTCTGTGGACAAGTCATTTTTTGAAACAAAATCTCTTTGGGTTTGAGACTTAACTTCAGGGCTCTTATCTACTCACTTACAGCTCGTAACACTCCACAGAGAAAGGAAAATAAAAAATTGCATCATACAACCCCTTATTTTTCATTTTGGAGTTAGTTTTAATCCAGCATACCCTTTTCCGATGATAGTAACCCTAGTTGATGTGGTCAGACGACACTGTCGATGTTTGATGATATTGTTTCTGTCAGCACTGGCAGAAGGGTATACAGCAGTCAAGTTGTCCTAAAACCTAAAACCAAAGTGCATTCTTGTCTTAGGACAACTTTGAGGAACTTATTTGATCCACTTGAAATGTTGACTACTGTAAATCATGGCTGTCTCTTTCAGTGGAGCGCGTGGCCGTCCTGTGCCGCTTTCTGGACATCGGCTCGGTCACTAAGAGCCACGTGCTGAAGTATTCTCTGGCTCACGCTTTCTGCTGCTTCTTGGCCAGCATCGAGGACGTGAACCCGGCCGTGGCCACCAGAGCCCGTCTGCTGCTGGACACCATCAAGCGGCCGGCGCTGCAGGTGACTGAGATGGATCCCGCCATGTCCTCGTCACCTGACTAGAGCAGATGGACAAACCTGCCTTTGTGTGTCTTCCAACAGGGCCTGTGTCTGTGCCTGGACTTCCAGTTCGACACGGTGGTCAGGGACCGGCCGGTCATCCTGAGCAAGCTGCTGCTGCTGCACTCGCTCAGACAGGAGATCCCCGCTCTGAGCTGGGAGTTCTTCGTTAACCGCTTCGAGACGCTCTCACTCGAGGCTCAGCTCCACCTGGACTGCAACAAAGAGTTCCCTTTTCCTACAAGTGAGTGTGCTTCAGTCAGGTGTTCCTCTCAGCACACATCTACAGCCCGGCCCAGAGCCGTTACAGTGTTATCAGCAGCTGTGTCAGAGGAAATACCCCTTTACTTTTCCAAACATTCATTTGGCCGTTAATTGTGATCATCCAGTCAGATTTGTGTCTCATCTGATCATCAACAGTCCATACCTGTCAATCCTCTGGTTTCTTCCTGGGATTCTCCCGTATTTTACCGTTCTATCCCGCTGTCATAAATATTTTCCCATATTTTTAATCTTCCCACTGGGTTTATTTTATATGTTTGCTAACGTACATTCACCTCCGTCAATGGACCTAACCTCATTATATGAATAATCACCGCAATATATTCCAAGGTTGTCTGGTTGCCAGATATTGTATGAAACGCATCTCTCTCACGCAGTCGACACATACAAATTTCAACCCTTTTGTCCCCTCAACTTGCAACTTAACAGCACAGTAATGCTGTTGATAGCCTAGTGATACACGGATGGTGGTTATGGGTGCTGTGGATAATCTCTTTTTTTTATCTTTTTTGATTATTATTTACTTCATAGAGTTAACAGCATAAATAAAACCAAATACAGTAACAGTTAGCATCAAACATTAAGGGGATCCACAATGCATGTGAGGCAAAAAATAATTTTTAGAGCACAAGAAACTTGGACATGTCTGATGATATTTTCAGGATGCAATCCTTTTTAAGAAATCTTAGTGAGGAGTAGAACAGTTTAAAACAGGGGCGAGAGTCTCTCCGCTTAAAACAATGTATATGATATTTAGCAAGTAGGAAAACAGTATTCACAGTGTCTGATACTGGACTACCTGAACCATCAACATAAAACAGGATATGGTTGATGTAAAATATAAGGATGCTTGACATTTTATAGTCAGCTAAATCTCTACCGTCACTCCAGAACCGGCACCAGGCAGAGCAGGTAAAGAATACAGTGTAGATTGAAAAGCACCCGTAACAACCCTACTATTAACATTTTTCTCTACTAATTGATGCATTTGGCAATGCTGGAGTGACATCAGAGTCAAAGTATTCTGAATAAGCTGGATCAAGGACACAGGAATAGCTTTACACATTCTTGAAGCTCTCTTTGAGTACAGTTTGTATAAGAACCTGCAGAACACCTTTACAATCCATCAGCTCAGTTACAGAGAGAGTTCCCTTGTCAAACCATTCAGCTTTAAATACTGACTTCCTGTTTATAAGAATTGTTCTATTGTTCCGTAGAACTGACCTGTGTGGAGTAAAGATATGTGGGAATATCAGTTTCCAAAAGAGGAGTATTTGATTATGAAAGTTTAGACAGGGCAAGTGGAATCTTATCACACCTCAGTAAAAAATCAATATCACCAAGCTTTCAAAACTAGCCGTTGGTGTTTGATAGTGTTCAGTGCTTTGCTTCAATCTGTATTGTTAAAAACACTATGATCGATTGATTGATGTGAAACCACACAGAGCTGGAACAAGCAGAAAAGGTGCCGCTCACACACGAAGGCCTCGGAAAGGTCTTAATGCAGTGCGGAAAGTCATAATGAATAAAGTAACCCAAGTGTAACTGAAGAGCATAGTGGCATATTGTGCTCCCTTCAATTGATTCTTTACGTTTTCTTCACTTGGTCTTGAGAAGGTCTTAGAAAGCACACAAGCGCTGCTCACACAGCGATCTGATCATGTCTTTGCTCTGTAAGCGATCACGGCGGTCAGGACTAACGTGGCCAACCTGAGCGATGCGGCCATGTGGAAGATCAGACGCGCTCGCTTCGCCCGCAACCGACAGAAGAGCGTCCGCTCGCTCCGGGACAGCGTGAAGGGCCCATCCGGCTCCAAGCGCACCTTCTCCCTCCCGGAGACTCTGTGCAACAAACTGCGTGAGTGGCTCTGCTCTTCTATTTTCTGCCTCATGTCTTTCGCTGGATCTCACCAGGATCCGTCACACACTTGAGCTCAACTGACAAATGATGGTTTTGCTCCAGTTTTTGTCCAAAGATGTCCCTCACTTTCTGTTTCTCTTTCTTCTGCACCCAGCTCTAAGACTCATGAGACAAGAGCAGTCGGCTCCTCTGCTGGGGAACATGATAGAGAAAGTCCTGTCAGGTGATGCACACGAACCCCACCAAACACCGTCGACAGACACTTACCTACTTACACCATGAAAATACTGTATAGTGGTGTTAGGTTCGACCTTTCCACTTGTGCTGATACGAATCATCTTTTGCTATTTATAATTACAGTACTTTAGTTCTGTTCAGAATCTCACTCCACATCGGACCACCCAAACATCAGCTTATAGGGGTCCTTATATGCCCTTTTACATGATGCTGGGGTGGGCTAGGAAAGGTTTTCATGCTTGATTGTTCCAAAAAAGTATCATCTCTTACATATTTTGAATGATTGTTGTAGGGGTGTGTGGGCTTATCTGTTTACATGAATAGTTCACCCAAAAATGAAAGTTACACCATAGTTTACTCACCCCCTAGGTGAACATGACTTTCTTCTTTCATATTAACTCTGAGTTGTTTTGGATATATACGATTTTTACCCGAAAATATAAATTTTTGTCAATATTGCACACCCCTAGATCACTTTCTCGATCGGTGTTTAGTTCTTGTTTCAGTGAAGCCCCTCCTTCTGAAGTACGAAGAAGCATAATAGGACCCCTTTAAAGGAACACTTAAAAAAAAAAAAAAAAATAGGATCATTTTTTAACTCCCCTGGAAAAAAAACTTTCTTGATTATGATGCCGAAAATAGTGGCGTGTTTCTTTGTTATCGTTCAGGCGAGAGCTCTCCTCCAGAGGACAACTCAGTCATTAGAGATCTGCTGCCGGAGGACACGGGTATAGACCACCAGACCGTCCATCAGCTCATCATGGTGCTCATGAAGTTCATGGCCAAAGACAAAAGCAGTGCAGAGACGGACATTGGCAGTGCCAAAGCCTTCAACACGGTCAAGCGGCATCTGTACGTCCTGCTAGGATACGACCAGCAGATGGGCTGCTTCATGATCACCCCTCAGAAGATGCGCTCGTCCACCTGCTTCAACGCCTTCATCGCAGGAATCGCTCGGGTGAGACAATAGTTCATTACAGTGCATTGTGGGTGTTCTCTAGCCGTTGAGTGTACATCGGCTGTACACTTGTTATTGCTGTGCATTGTGGGACTGAATGAGTGCACTTGGTAATGTCCACTAAAGTTTCAGACACCACTAAAAATGGCTATCCACTATTTAAGGGTGAGGGGTTGATTGTGTGCGGTGCTCTCTCTGTGTGTGTGTGTGTTCAGGTGATGGACTATAACATAGGTCTAGGCAAACAGCTGCTGCCGCTGGTGGTCCAGGTGCTGAAGTACTGCACCTGTCCTCAGCTCAGACCTAACTTCCAGGAGCCGCCACGCTGCTCGCTCTGGGCCCTCAGACCTCACACCAGACAGATGTGGCTCAAGGCGCTGCTCGTCATCCTCTACAAGGTACTCACCCTAACTGAGATAGCTCTGTGTATACCTCTCCATCTGTGGGATGTCTTCACATTCGGACCACTCTCGAATTACAGAGCTATGTACATTATTATTATAGGCCTAAAACATACTAAGAAATCAAACTGAAACAATATATGCAACTCGTTTTGCACATTTTCTGTAGGAAATGGGAGCAGTGCTTAAGCAGTTATGAGCTTAAAATTTGGGCTAGTAGTAATCGATTTATCCCAAATGTAGGTTTTTTTAATAGAAGCATTAGCAAATTCCCTTGTTCTGAAATAACAATGAACAAAAACAGAAAAAAGAGCAGGAACTCAACCTATTAAAATCCCACATACAGCGTTGTAAAGCGAATGAGAATTTTATGTGATAAGTGAAGACACCATGAATCCATTTTCCAAGCAATGTTTTTGGCTTATTCTGAATCAGTATGGTACACCTATAATATTATGTTGGTTTGCAGCTTTAAGAAATGAATCGAGGGATCACATTAGAGAAAACATGTAACCAGGTCACATACTGTCATCATGTGTTTCTGCAGTAGGATGTGTACAATCCTAGTTATGTCGCCGACTACACTTTCCCCCGGTTTCACAGACAAAGCATAAGACTGATTTTAAGGCATGTTTATAAAAATTACTTGTCCTAATCCTGGCCATTAAGTGTAAATAAACTAAACATCAGTTTAAATGTAATAGTTATTAAAATTTATTATTACTAAAATAGTAAATATTTACTGTCAGGAATTACAGGTACTTGAATAAAGCAATTATTGTTGCTCTCTGTTTAGAGATGCTCCTTCGGAGACACACACACACACAAGAACAACAGGACATCACGTGAACTCAATATGATGCATATTTGTTTTGGTCACAAGCAGCTTTAATTTCCTCAAAACGTTTATCTTCTATTTGAAAGCAAACCGTGCCACAGTGCATGAATCTTAGTCCTGTAAAAGTACTGGTTCTCAGACAGCCTCATTGTCTTCTAAATCATAAACCTCTTCACTGTGTGGTGCTGTGTTTCAGTACCCATACCGAGAGATGGACATGAGTAAAGAGGTGGTGCTCCACCTGATCCACATTACCATCAACACGCTGAATGCTCAGTACCACAGCTGCCGGTCACATGTGTCCGCTGGACCGCTCTACAGCGACAACTCCAACATCAGCCGCTACAGTGAGAAGGAGAAAGGTACGGAGCGCTCTCGCAGGATGGTAAGTGACGTGCTGCTGCTTAATGACCTGTGCTTCCCTGTGCAGAGGAGGACAGCGTGTTCGATGAGTCAGACATCCACGATACTCCGACAGGAGCGAGCAGTAAGGAGTCGCAGACCTTCTTCGCCCGTCTGAAGAGGATCGGTGGCAGCAAGTCTGTCAAGTATCAGCCTGTGGAGCTCAACGCTCAGAGAAGTAAATAGATTGATAATATCAATAACTATAATTGATCTAACTGAGTGTGTTATTGTGCTGTTATGTTAAACTGACTTTATTTCATATTCTTATTCTTCGTATTCTATGTAGTGGTGAGTTCACACTGATAAAAATGAATCCTTTTCAATACGTTTCAGTAGATTTTTTTCTTTATTACATATTACAAAGTCATAACTTTTATAAAGAATATCTCTTTGGTTTTGAGACTTTAATCTTTGTAACTTCAGGGCTCTTATCTATTCACTAACTTGTAACACTCCAAAGGAAAAGGAAAACTTTAAATCGCATCACCTTTATAAATGCACATGGACTAGTCTAGACTTCAAGTAATGCATTTGTGTGCTCTGTAGTGGTGCTTTGATAATGTCAATTCACACATTGTTAAAACAACAATTACAATATTGCTGTGGTACTGGGCATTCAGCGTGTTGATGGTAATGTGGATCAGGTGGAGCACCACCTCTTTACTCATGTCCATCTCTCGGTATGGATACTGAAACACAGCACCACACAGTGAAGAGGTTTATGATTAAGAAGACAATGAGGCAGACGATATATATATATTAGGGCCGGGACTCGATTAAAAAAATTAATCTAATTAATTAGAGGCTTTGTAATTAATTAATCGCATTTAAATATTTGACCTGAGAACAGTGAGAAGTAAGTTTTTTCATATGGATTTTTAGTATACCATTGAA
>JAUCMU010000033.1:16223054-16237102 GCA_032275025.1 Enteromius treurensis
GTAGGTTTAGGTGTAGGGTCAGTGTAGGACAATACCACACACAGTCTGTACAGTAGAAACACCATTACACCTATGGAGAGACCCCAGAAAACACAAATATCAACATTAGTGTCTGTCCATTATATTATGTGTAATACACAGAGTGGTTTGCGGTGATATTTTCAGACGGCCCGTCATCTGACGCACACTGTGCTCGTGTCTCTTCAGACCCAAAGAGTTCATCGAGTGTGTGTCACACATCCGTCAGCTGTCCTGGCTGCTGCTAGGCTCTCTTACCCACAGTGCTCTGCATCAGGGCTCCTCGTGCTGTATGCCCATTCCTCTGGATGCCGGCTCTCACATCGCTGACCACCTGATCGTCATCCTGATAGGATTCCCGGAGCAGTCCAAGGTGTGGTAACGGAGGGCTCTGCTGGGAGGAGCTCAGGAGACGGGACTCTGATGCTCTTCTCTGTGTGTTTCTGCAGACGTCAGTGCTCCACATGTGCTCTCTGTTCCACGCCTTCATGTTCGCCCAGCTCTGGACCATCTACTGCGAGCAGGCCGCAGCCACCCCCTCCAACCAGAACCAGAACGAGTTCTCCTCGGGCGCCATCCTCACGGGCCTGGAGTTCTGGAGCCGCGTCACTCCCAGCATCCTCCAGCTCATGGCCCACAACAAAGTGGTAAACCTGCCATTAACCCGCACCTCTCTCGGTGGATCGTTCACTGCATTTCTTTACTGGAAGCTGACATTTGAACATGTATTACTTTTAGCTTGTGCCTGAGCTGTAAAGTATGGAAGCCGTTTCCAAAAAAAGGTTATTGTGACATTATAACTCGCTGTTCTGATTTTATTTCTCACTATTCTGACTTAGAATGTCAGAATGGCGAGAAATAAAGTGAGAATTGTGAGGAAAAATATATATTTAAATATATATATATATATATATATTTGTGGCAGAAACAGGCTTCCATAAAGCTTCCTTTTGATTTGGTATCTGATATAAACTCTTCTAGACTGTGAAATACATATGAATGAGCAAAAACAATCAAACGTTGAGTTTTAAGTGATCGTGAAGTAGCTTGTTCAGTTCAGATATGTTCATGTTTCAGATGGTAGAAATGGTCTGCTTGCATGTCATCAGTCTAATGGAGGCCTTGCAGGAGTGTAACTCAACCATCTTTGTGAAAGTAAGAGGGATTTCTTACCACTAATGCTAAACAGAAACTGCAGTGCATTGCATTTCTACTTCAGGCAGTCTGAGGAGTTATATTTCTTGTCCTCTTCATTCTCTTCAGCTGATTCCCATGTGGCTGCCCATGATTCAGTCCAACTTAAATGTAAGTTTTCATCATATCTGTAACGCAATTCACCCTCACTACCAACACTCCAGCTTAAACTCTGAAATAAATGCTCTCTGTCTGTGGTCAGCATCTGTCCGCCGGTCTCCAGCTGCGTCTACAGGCCATCCAGAACCGGGTGAACCACCAGTGTCTCCAGAACCCTGGATCCGGATCGTTTCCGCTCACTCTGCGCAAGTGGCTTCAGTGCACTCAGTTTAAGATGGCCCAGGTGGAGATCCAGTCGTCTGAGGCGGCGTCTCAGTTTTACCCAATGTGATGGTTAAAGATTGATCAGACGAGCTTCAGCAGCAGCAGATGTAGTTCACTCCAGCAGTGGTCTTCCTAGTGTGTGTGTGTGTGTGTGTGTTACAGATGTATAGAGAAATATCTTAGTCTGTTACATCCAGGGAGAGGTTTTTTGCATTATCGGTAGTATGCAGATTTCAAAGAAAAATTAAAGTTTTTTCCTTTTAAACAAATTCCTTGAATTTAATCTTTGTGTTAAACTGATACATATTTATTATGGCCTTGGGTTTAATTAAAGCTTTATTTTTCAAAGCAAACACATCAGCTTCTGGCAAAGGCCCTCATTCTCTGTGAAATCAGAGCTCTGAGCTCATCAAAGAGAGACTATCCTGCTGTGTGTGTGTGTGTGAGAGAGAGAGAGAGTGTGTGTCAAGCTGATAAATCACACAGAATGAAGTGTTTTGAGAATCTAAAAGTGTGTGTAGTTTCCTGTAAGGGGTTGGTTTAGGTGTAGAACAATACCACATACAGTCTGTACAGTAGAAACACCATTACACCTATGGAGAGACCCCAGAAACACAAAAACCTGTGTGTGTGAGATCAACTCCCCCTGCTCAGAGGCAGCATCTGGCAGGGACCTGCTGCCATATTCGTTTGAACTAGGAGCCCTTTTAAATATGTACCTCATTAAAGCTGCTTCTATAATCAGAGCAGCTGTGTGAGGAGAGCAGAGCCGATCCGACTCTCCACCGCCGGACACCGACTGACACTTGGGTCCGTCTCAGATTAGATCAGGGGGTGGAGCTCATTTTATGATTTGATCATAGCTCATAATAATGATGCAAATGATGGCAGTTGTAAACAGTTTAGTTGAAGCATCCTTGACAGCTATTACAAGTGTTTTTTGGGGTTTGGTGTTGCTTGGAGGTTGACTTCCATTCTTCTCTGCAGATCCTCTGGAGCTCTGTAAGGGTGGATGGGTGTCGTCAGAAGTCTCCCCAGGGATGTTTGATAGGTTCGGCTCTGACTAGGGTGCTCAGGGTCATTCACAGAGTCTTCAGTGTCCTGTTAGAAGATGAACCTCTGGAGCAGGTTTTTATTAGGCTTTGTCATTTTCTGATTTCAGCTTTCCTTCCACCCCGAGCAGTAAAACACAATCACAGCACGCTTCACCTGCGGTTCAGGTTCTTTTTAAGCCGATTTGCTTAAATATGATGAAAAAAGCATCCTGTCATTGAGAAACACAACACGCTGATGCTTCAACAGCTGATGGATGTTTGTCGAAATCACTGACTGCAGTCAACGTCATTAAATAAAGGTTGGAAAAACTGCTCATGATTGTGCCGCAGCTCACCGTTCTCCTGAAAAGAGGATACGTGTTCTTTTGATGCGTCTGGAGAGCCTGAACTCTGTTTAACTCTTCATGCTTCTCTGAAACTACTGGATTTAATCCATGCAGCTTTGCACGAAACCAACCGAGAGCCTTTCGCTGACAAGACAAAATTATATTGTTAAACATATATGCAAGCAAATAACAGTTATGAAGGCTAGATTTCTGTTAACAGTATTTAAATTCATGCATAATTGATGTACTGCTTTATACATACCATCAATTTTGGCTGCCTGCTGCAGTGCTAAAGAAAATGTCATATTTCTTAGGGCACTTTTTAACAAAGGCAGCTACACAGACACAAGAATAAATCAGATATCTCTCTCACACACCAGCGAGGTCAAAGACATCACTAATTATCTTAATTATGACCTTCCTGGATAGTGAGTCATCATAAATCCTCCCATCACAACACAGCCAGTGTTCAGACGCTCGCTCTGCAATTCAGTTACTACTCTTATCGAGGAGATATGTCATGTGCATCAGATCATGCATCAACATTACACACCCCTAGCTTCAGAAAGTCTATTCCGGTCCACGTTGCATAAATGGCCATGTGAACAAAGTTTAAATGAACGAGTATATGACTCTGTGGTGAAGCGGGTCTGTGTGATTCCTAGCATGCCGTCGTCACTGAAGCAGATCAACAGCGGCCCGTCGCTTCACGCTGCATCCGGACGGGCTCCGGATGGATCTGCATGCTTCCGGCCTCGCTGACTTCAGGATTAGCAGGAATCACGTCACACGCTCCTCGAGCCCACCACAGCACTGCTGGCCTTCTTCAAAGAGCTCACTCCATCTTCTCCACAGTTTGTACCGTTCTTCATCGGTTTCCTGCACACGAGAATAAAAACCCTGACAACATGAGAGAAAACACATGTTTTTGGTGCTGAACATCCTGTCCCTCATAAATCATCTCTCTATGCCTCTGGCTCAGCTGTTAGTGTACGACATGACCTACTTCCATCCTCCTGCTTTCACTGAATCTCTGCTCATTGTGTTTGTGCAGCGTGTGTGATGCGGGACCGGACTGAATACAGACTTCTGACTGTACGCTGCTCCCTGAAGGTCCATTAATAGCCATCAGAAGAGACCCGCACCGAACACATTACATCAGCATCCAGCACAACCTTACATAAACTCTAGAGCGGCTTCATCAGATAAAGTCTCCTGTCCTTGGGCTAGCACTAATTAAAACATCATCTGTGGGTTAGAACAGCAGGGACTGACTGAAGGAGAAAACTAGGGAGCACTTTATAATCGTGAACCATTGGCGAAGCTTGAGTCGATAGTCAGTTCATCCTTTATAAAGCATTGTTCCAACAGTCATTAATGAGCGGTTTAAAAAACCGCTGTAAATGTTTTGTTCATGTTTAATAACTGTACTTTCATACTTTATTAATGATCAGTTTATCATTTCTAAATGATTATGTTATTTACAAACCAGTTATGGAAGAGTTGTTTATCTAGAAGATGATTTAGAAAGTGCAAGTAATTGATTCATAAACGTGTCCATTTATAATCTTATTATTTAGACGCATGACAATAGTTGTTCAGTGTGTTAATAAATGCTTAAAACTGTTTACTAATGCCTATTAACGCTTCATTAAGGACATACCATTTACTAAAGCTTGTCTCTTTTCATCTTAGACGAGGTAAACAGCGCTAGCTCCTTCTTTTATAATCATAATCTTGAAGAAATAGTTCACACAAAAGTGAAAATTTGCTGTTAATTTACTCTCGGACCATGCAAGATGTTTTTTTACTTGAGCAGAACAGTAAAAAGAAGTCAATAGTATGGATATGTTGCACCAGTTTGCTTACATAATCACACTTTGACGTTATACACACAAGCGGATGTCTCGCATGTCTAAAACTAGTTTCAAATTCCCTTCATTTAAGCTCTCTTTTCACACTTTCGAATCAGCAGCTTCGGTCTGAGTGGAGTGCAGTGAGGGCTCAGTGACTGACAGGCATCTGGGAGTGATTTGGATTGAGTAACTGTGTTAGATTGAGGATTGATCAACTGGTTCAACTAGTTCTTTCAAAAGAACCTTGTTCATGCAGCAGACATCGTTCTGTTCGCCTGAGGCTCTGGACCACAGATAATAATGTTCGGTTTCTTGCACAGACTGATTGCTTTGCTTCACAAGTATCATCAAGAGCCACAGGACTGATTTTGTGTTCCCTTATATGCTTTTTTTGACTCTTAAAGTGCTAGCAGCCATCCTCTTGCATTTTATGATAAACAATGGACTGCAAAATCTTCTTTACTGTCCCCCGAAAGAAAAAAAACATCACCTACTTCAGTGACACCTACATTTTGGGTGGCCTGAGAGTGATTACATGAACTGTCCCTTTAATTAAGAGATAAATATTGCTGCTGCGAACACAGTTCACTGAACCAAGCCTAAAAGATGAACACCTGCATTTCCAGCCAAATCATCAACACACATTATCACCCCTTGATGCAGTGCCGGATTCCTCCTAACCTTTCCTTCAAACAATTTGGAGTGTGGAAGATATTTTAGGAGTGACAGTAAAAATCCACTGGAAAACTATTCTAATGATGATCAGAGCTGCGTGGCTTCACATCGCTCCTGAGTCCTTCGGGAGCACCCAGGTTCCTCAATTATAGATGTGGCAGGTGGTGAAACAACACTTCATAGAGTTGATCAATTTTTGATATGAAAGCTGTTCGAGTGCAGTGCCCAGCCGTGTTTGAAGTCTGCTGGAGGACGCTCGCGCTGTAATGATCCAGTCAGAGTCTGTGTTTCAGTTTCCTGCTCTTATTTTCAGCCTCATTTATGTTTGTGCAGTGTTTCAGTCACTTTAGTCCATGCTGTGTCTCAAAGATCTTCTGTAATTCTGTGTGTTCGATATCATTATTATTATTTTAGTTTTCTGGTGAAAAGGTATGTGAATGAAGAGCATGTGAAGTGTTTGGGTTAAATACACATCTTACCGGTGACTACTACTTGATCTATTGCTATTGTTACATCAATCCTTAGCAGCAGCTTCAGAAACAGTTCAAATAAACACAATGGCTTCTTCTTAAATATACAAACACACCTCTGAGAGCAGGTCAATGTGCTTAGATTTTAATAAACTTAGTATCAGCTGCAAGCTTTTGTGTTTTGACCACTGTCAAATGGGACTGAACTATAGAGGGCCTAAATAAGAGTTTGTTAGGAAGCAGATCTTTAATTCTCCTTGGGGTTTTGAACTGTCACGATTGGGATCAAATGCACAGCTAAAGTCAACTAACTTCACTGACAAACATACCGATATGTCTAAAAATAAAATGATTGACTGTGCTGTCATCTTTCTAAAGTCACTCTATTAATATATCCCAAATACCTCAGACTCCCTCCGATTTGCATCGCAACATAAATCTTTATCCACCTCTACAGAATCACAGTTTTCTTGCATTGCTGGGTTCAGATGGGGATATTTCAATAAGCTACTATTATTATTGTACAGACTGTGACAGCGCTACATACCTTTTTATGGCCTTGTAGCAGATAATGACAGTCAGCAACAGAAAGACTGCCAAAGCGCTTGCTATTGTCCCCGCCACGATGATCTCCGTCCACCAGAGCCTCGGCAGGGGAGCAGAAGCCTCCGGAGCTGAAGGACAGATCACACATTCCTCATTACCACGGTAAGACCATTAAATTACCATGCCCTTTACCAGTAAAATGCACTGGTGATACTGAACTACACAGCACAGAGTAAATGTGTTATCTTCACCAGAATGATATGACTGCTCCAGAGGAGATGTCGATCCAAACCAAGCTTTTACTAGGTATACTAGAAACTCCCAGACAGGTGTGTCGAGGCAAGCTGGAGATAACCCTGAGCTCAGCAACCTAATATGTTTCTGAGGATTTCAGACCGATGTGTGGTGATGATGTCCTACCAGCAGCGGTCAGTCCTGGAGGTGGAGGAGGAGGAGGAGGCGGTGGAGGAGGAGGAGGAGGAGGGTAGTACCTGCAGGAGCACAGCAGCTGGCAGCCCTCAGCTCCTCTGTGCTGAGAACAAGACGTCTGGAGCTCCGCCTGAGAGAGAGAAGACTATTACAGGCTGATTCACCAGATCAGACACACATATACATCACATAGTGCAGTTTCCCTGTCCTGACATTTTATCTTACCAGATTTTCGTCTTTAAATTAGCCTTTTTCACAAAAATTGGAAATGACGTCAGCACAGTGTACTTCCACTACAGGTCTGCTCCTATTTTATTATTATGCCATTTTCTCAAATAAAGCTCCTTACCTTTTCTGTTTTGTCTGAGTTGTTGTTATATAATCTATAAAGAAATAACATTTTACTTATTTGTAACTTTTATGGCCACTCAGATCACTGACTTGTGAGATGATAATATACTTAACATTATTCTTTCTGGTCTCTGTCTCTGCAAAGGCCCTTTTTTAAAAAGTCTTTGATTTGGGCATACTATCTCAGTTTACTCAGACATTTCCCTCAAATCACCACATTATGATAAATTATTTCAAAATTACAACATTTATGACCAGATGAACATTTCTCCAAGAATACATTAAACAATTCTCAGTCCAGCTGAACTCACTTACACTTAAACTCAACACCATAACATAATCCTGACAGAATAGGAATAAAGCCATGAAAATCATCACTTGTTAAAGGGGTCGTATGGTGTTGCTTAAAAGAACATTATTTTGTGTATTTGATGAAATGCAACATGTTTATGCATTTTAAGGTGCAAAAAACACATTATTGTCCACATACTGGACATTATTGTCTCTCCTCTAAGCCCCGCCTCCTGAAACGGTTCGATTTGTACAAAGCTCACTTTTATCTGTATACTGTATAATACAGGGTAACTGTATTTGTTGAATAAGTTGATACAATACAAATGGGGCACAACATTTTAAAATATTAAGTTGGCTTTATAAAGGCAAATATAAGATTTATTATCACCCATGAATCAGACCTGCAAACTCATCAGACAAAAAAAGGTGACAGTGTTAATTAATAAAGTATCTGAAACAGATCTACTCTGGACAATACATTGAATTACATTAAATAAAGAAAAAAATAAATCAATAAAAAAGCTAATAAAAACAATAACTAACATATGGTTCAATGCCATGTCTCAAGTCAAGTGAATGAATCATCTTATAACAGGCATCCAATACTGACTTCCGGAAAAGGGGAATAATCAATGATATTTGAGATTACAACTAAAACAGCAAGTCCCATGGCCGACAAAAATAAAAGTGTTTGCGCGAGCAGGTGATAGAAGGTCGAGCGCAGGAATGATCGCGAGGGAGTTCTTGAATTGCACGCAGATGACATGTCACACGCGCGAGTTTGAAATGAGGTCACGGGCTCCCGTTTCCTCGTGTGTAGATCTGTTTTCCTCTCGCGGATATGATTTACCGCACACCCCAGCGTCAGTGGTGCCTTCGCTTATTTATAGCATAGATTTTTACACCATACACCTCCCTCTCTTGACAGGCGCGAGCTCAGTTTAGATTCCGATCGGCCCAGATCGAACACCCCCCCTTTTAAAAAAAATCTCTGGCTCTACACGATTCACGTGAATGACCCAATTGACAATGAAAACGGCAATTGTCGCTGGTATGTTTGTTTGCAGGTATGATGAATGGAAAGGTTCTGGCTTTGCCAGCAAATTACCATCTTAAACCAGCTTAAACCAGCAAAGGGCCAACTTAAACCAGCATAAACCAGCAAAGGGGCAACTTAAACCAGCATAAACCAGCAAAGGCCCATCGTAAACCAGCTTAAACCAGCAAAGGGCCGACTTAAACTAGCATAAACCATCAAAGGACCAGCTTAAACCAGCATAAACTAGCAAAGGACCAGCTTAAACCAGCAAAGGACCAATTTAAACCAGCAAAGGACCAGCTTAAACCAGCAAAGGGCCATCTTAAACCAGCAAAAACTAGCAAAGGACCAGCTTGAACCACCAAAAACTAGCAAAGGATCATCTTAAACTAGCATACACCAGCAAAGGACCATCTTAAACCAGCAAAGGGTCAACTTAAACCAGCATAAACCAGCAAAGGGCCAACTTAAACCAGCATAAACTAGCAAAGGACCAGCTTAAACCAGCAAAGGACCAGCTTAAACCAGCATAAACTAGCAAAGAACCAGCTTAAACTAGCAAAGGACCATCTTAAACCAGCAAAAACTAGCAAAGGACCAGCTTAAACCAGCAAAGGACCATCTTAAACCAGCAAGAACTAGCAAAGGACCAGGTTAAACCAGCATAAACTAGAAAGGACCAGCTTGAACCAGCAAAAACTACCAAAGAACCAGCTAAAACCAGCAAAGGACCATCTTAAACCAACAAAAACTAGCAAAGGACCAGCTTAAACCAGCATAAACTAGCAAAGGACCAGCTTAAACCAGCATAAACTAGCAAAGGACCAGCTTGAACCAGCAAAAAACAGCAAAGGACCATCTTAAACCAGCATAAACCAGCAAAGGACCAGCTTAAACCGCATAAACCAGCAAAGGCCCATCTTAAACCAGCATAAACTAGCAAAGGACCAGCTTAAACCAGCATCAAAACACACTTAACTAGCACATGCTGTTTTTTTTCAGCAGGGCTAAAAAAGCTAGTAGAGAATAACACCTAAAGCCAGGGGGGATGGGTTACTTTGGGGGGGATTTCTGAGCGCGGAGCCCTTCTACGGACAGCACTCCAAAGAAGGCATTACTATACTCACCAAATACATACTGCTATACTACGGTAATTAAATCTAAGTGTGAACTCGTGAAAAATACGGTGCATAGGTTCAGGATTATTGTTCAGTCGTCAGTGTCTCCTGCGGTGTCCTCCTTTCTGGTGTTTTGTAAATGTAAGCCGCACAGGATTCAGAGAAGTCGCCCACCTCTTCAGCGCTGCAGTGGGAGGCTCTGAGACGCTTCCTATGGGCTGTGTGTGGGTGATCACGTACAGTATGGAAAGAAGGTAGAAACATCTACAGTACTACAGCTCTGGAGCGCACTAACTCCACTGACTGTTTCATCCTAATGGAGAACATGAAGAGGTGGTGTTGGCCATGAATAATCTGCCGCTAATGACTTCACACAGCTCCGGTCACTCTCCCTGTTGCTTTGCAAATGCAATTTTCAAAATAAGTCATTCAACATTTTAACGGCGGACACTCAAGGTGTTCTGTGCGGGTCAGATGTTGCAGAGGCTGTGAATGCTGTCATTAGTCTTCTTGTGTTTGTCTCACTCTCTTCAAGAGCAGCAGAACAGACCATATTCCACCTCAACACTTGTGTGTGTTGAGGTGGAATAAAAAGAAAGTGTGCCAAAAAGTTCTCTTTACCTGCGGCTAATAATGGACAAACATTTAAAAGCTTTTAGATCAATTCAGTCCCTGTTTATTGTTTTTAATGACACACAATGATCCCATAACACTGTGAGGAGCCACAAATCAGTGTGTGAGTGAACTGAGAATCAAACTGGAATCTGTTTCAGATTTAGCTCATTTGGCTAATCAAAGTATGATGCTAAACAGCTGATATAATAAACACATGGCAGGGAAACAGTATTTCTCAGATCAGAAATATATTTCATCTGTTCATCATCTCGTCCCTCGTGCACATCAGAAAAGCAGTTTTTCATTCTTCTGAATAAGTTGTGATTGCTTTGGTATATTCATGCAGTACATGATGTACATTTGTCTGCAGTTTCCTACATCAGTGTCATGTTGCTCAAAATGTATATAGTTCTCTGAAATATCAGCAAAGTTCTGCCTGCGCTGTTATTTCTTTTTCTTTTCTTTATCACAATGACTGTGTTTTTATTATTTTTGGTCAGACACTAGTCAAAGTGTAACGGTGAATCCTATCCGGTCTCTTTCAATCAATATCCCACATACAGTAATGTGTACATTGTCAATAAATATAAGGCATCCATAAGAAGGGCAGTACCGTAACTATCATGCAAACTCTAGAGTGATCCTGACAACAAGGACACAAAGGCTTAATTCTTAAAACTTAATTCTTAGAGATACAAATAGCATTATAGAGGTTTTTCTTATCTGTACAGTGGTTATTTTATTTTGTTTTTGTTTTTTAATTTCACAACTACCCACTTTTGAGAAAGATGTTGAGTAAGTTTTAGCAGGTAATCTATATTGTGTTCTCAGAAATGCACTGTACTCAGAAGAGTAATGAAAGGGTCTGACGCCTCTGCTTTTAACAAAAAGAGCTTTTAATTACTTCCAGTTCCTGAACTCTCGGCGATCAGCAGATGTTTTTCAGACGTACCTGACTCAAGAGAACACACGAGCAGAGCAAGCAGTGCCCAAACACCCGAGGCCAGAGGTCCAGCATCCCTCCTGCAGTCCCGCGGAGGCGCCGAGGAGATCTGGAGGAGCCTGGACAGCACGAGCACGCCACCTTCACTCACAGCCTGTTTTCTGAAGCTGTGCCTCCATCTCTCTGACGGAGGTGTTCTCTCGTACCTGCTGCGATCGCCTGCTCCAGCTCAGCACCAACAAGCTCTTCATCGCTGATAGTCTCGAGGTCAGAGGACTGTCTGACTCCACAGATGAGCCCAAGAGCAGCAGCAGCAGAGCCTCGGAGGAGAGAGAACCCGCTGGTCACTGTGTGTGTGTTTGTGTGTGTGTGTCACTCCTCCCTCTCCTCTCACTCGCTTCTCTACTTCTCTAGAGTTGGATGGGCTTCTCATTGTGTCTTCGGTGCTCTTTTGAAATCTTTGCATTTCGCAAAACAATTCGTGCAAACAGCCCAACACTATTAAATACCTGCAAAACTTTGTTTAAAAAAAACACTATTTACTTTATCATCTCTTAAAAGTAGGCTATTTATCCTCTGTGAGCATTGTTCACACAATCTCAGTGTTCAGCTGTATAACAGCACTTAGCTGATGATGCTCTCTCTCTACAGTTCGCACGACAGAGACAGAAAACACGCTGTTTCTGCGCATTTAGCACTTTCAGCCTATCAGAGCTAACGCAGTTTGTTCAAAACAATGATAATCTGCTTTTATGATGAGCACAAGTGACGTGAGGATGTGGAGGATGAACGAGTAGTTTTGAGAAATGACTGTTTGATTCGAGGAGAGTGTTGTGTGCTGGAGAAGTGCGCCCTCCGGCGGAGAGATTCAGCTCTCGACATCAAATATCAACTCAAACAGGACATTTGGGAAAAAAATAATTACATTTCAGAAAAAAACAACATTTAATGAAGTCCTAACAATGATTTTTTTTAAACTCTTTTTAAAATAAATGCGTCTCATGATTTTCATTAGATAGTCTTTAGACACTAACATTTAATGTTTGACTGTTAAAATAAAGACTAGAAATATTTTAATGGAAAACACAGTACTTGGGAAAAAAATTAATTGGTGTATTTCACAGGGCACCATTAGAGCTGCTTTACACCTGAAATTATATATTTTTTATGTTATTTTCCTTTTTAATGTGAAGCTGTTTTGAGTTTAATTTGAAGATATTTTTACGTCTGAGTAATGCTTTCCTCATAAGACCAACATTATCTCGCAATTAAAAACAATAGATGGATAGACCTATAGCCCAAATATGTGTAACAGATAAAAAGTCTCTTTTCTATTAAATAGATAGCTGGATTCATATTCTATACATGCTGAAGGTTCATAAGAGCTTCATAAGATGCACCTTTGAGCTATTTCGTGGTTTATAACTGGTTAATCTGTATTCTCTTCATTAGTGAAAGCAAGGATTCACCTGCACAATCCACGGCAAATTTATAATAAATAAAGAAAAATGTGTAGAAAAAATGCTCAATAAGTAGATCAACACTTTTGCATTTTTAGTGGCTTAACTAATGACTAGATGTTTTGAGCAGAGTAAGACTATAGATAATGTAGGAAACCGCAGGTAGAAGTTCATAAGCTGCATAAATGTACCAAGTAGTTTTGAAAAATATCATTTCTGATCTGAAAAATACTGTAAATAAATAAAGGTAAATAAAATTAAATAATAAAAACTCGTAGCGAATCAGCTTGTGAGTTACGTGACCAATCAAATCCTCGGATTCGCCCGCGGGGCGGGGCTTGTGCTTAACTAGCTTGAGAAATTAGCTGGTGGTGATTCAATTAAGCTTCATTAGCAGCTCGTCATGGCTTCATGCTCGGAGGAGAGCAGGTTTCTGGAGGACCTGAAGAGGAAGCGAGTTAAACTCGTCCTGTCAGACACACAGATCCGCGGCGTGCTCCAGCGCGTCACTCAGAGGGGGAGCGTGCTCCTGGAGGACGGTAAACATCACCTCACTGTCTGTCTGAGAGCAGCGCTCCACTGATCTTACATTAGCCTCCTTTCCTTCCTCAAGTGTCTGACGTGAAAAGCGGACGGAAGTTTCCAGGTGTCAAGATCATTTTCGGACATGAAATTCGTAAAGGTAAACATCATGACTCAGATAATTATTCCTAAAAAACATTTTAGCAAATAAAACAACTAATTAAAAGCATGCTTTAAACATATTAATTGGTAATGATGAATCGCATCCAAAATAAAGGTTTTTGCGTGCATAGTGTGTTGATGTATTATGTATATAAATACACACACATGCAGGTATATATTTAAGAAAAATATGTTATACTTATATATTTTAATATATATATATATATATATATATATATAATATTAGTGGTGGGCCGTTATCGGCGCGAGACTCTTATCGCGCAATGAAAAAATATCGCCGTTAATCTATTTACAAAGTTGAGTCTAAACTACAAGTTATGGTGACTTTCACCTTTAGCGCGGATGTATAGCCGATTTACACTGTAGCCTTATTCGGACGGGACTAGTTTTCTAAAGTACTGTACGTGTGAGCTTCGATCCTTATCACCTGTCGTCCGTGATCTTCATATACCGTTTGGAACGCGTTGGTTTTCGATACACAAAACCGGCGCGCTGACAGACTTGCGCGTGCGTGACGTGTTTGTTTATACTGAAGCGTCTGATCGCGGCTGAAGATAAATGCACTTTCTAATGCTTTTATACAAAACTGATGAACACACCGTCAGTTATGTTTTCAGAGCAGAGCAAAAC